>PVHP010016482.1:0-35766 GCA_004024765.1 Zapus hudsonius
CTGCTGCCTGAGTTTTCGTGGCTGTGTTCCTGTTTGTTGAGCCCCCTTTGTGTAGGAGATAGGGCGGTGCAGCGCATCCCTAGATTGGATATAAGGTTGGATGTGAAAATAAAGTTTTGAGATCTGCCCACTGCCGCTGTCTCCCGAGAGTCTCATCTCTCGTTCGGCTCACGGCTATTCCAAGCCGCTGCTCGCCCAGTTCCCGTGGGTGAACAGGGAGTTGATGCGCGCTGCAACCCCCTAAGTAACCCACGGACCCAGAAGAGCATATGCACCAGCACACACCTACGCACACATGTATGTGCCCACCACACACACATGCATACAACACACACGTTACATACACACGAAAAAATAGGAAAATGAAAAAGGATGCCTACTTATATTTCAAAAGAAAGAGAAAGATATCAATATAAGTTCATTTGTTTTAAAATTAAAATACTTTTTACGAGTTCTGGTGATGTATAGCTTGCTTAATAAATTCTTTAAAGATTACATGTCAATAAAATACCTTAAGAAAAAAATGGACATCAAATGCACAATTTTTGGGTAAAATGATGCTTCCCAACCAAAGCTATCAATGTCCCAATCCCCAGGCATCTGTGAACATTTTCTTACATGTGGAATTCAGAATATCCACTTCAAAATAAAAAAGACACACTGCCCAAAAAATATCTCTACTATCCCCTCTATACCAGGAAGAACAGGATGACAATTCTTCCATGATTCTTCCATGAGTCTTCCTCACCAGAAGTAACTCTAAGCCCTTAATGACCCAGAGGAGACAGCAATAGAACAATTGACATAACAAAGTGTGACACCGAATTTTACTGTCAACTTGACTGGATTTAGAATTACCATGGAAACAGACCTCTCTTAGTATATTTCTGAGGGTACTCCCAGTTAGATTTAGTTGAGGAGGGAAGACTCACCCTGAATGCGGGAAGCACCATCCCACGGGAGAAGGAACAATGGGAGTTGGGCTCCAACATCATTCATTTCTCTCTGCTTCCTGACTACAGTGGCAATGTGACCAGCTGCGCCTTATGCTTATGCTGCTATGCTTTCCTGGCCATGATGTCTACACTCAATCTGTGAGCAAAAGAATAAACCCTTCTTTGAGCTGCTTTGCTCAAGTATTTTATCAGAATAAAGAGGAAAACGTAGACAAAACACAAACCTTATTTTTGATTGACTTCATATATGAATCATATATGTGTGTGTATAATCTCCTTCCCATAATTCACTCCCCTTAGAAACTCAGTTTTTTTAAAAAAAAATCTTACCATGCACATTTTAATAGAATGAAAATGAAGTCACCGTGCTTATTTCTAAAATTGTCAAGGACTAATAAGTCTAAAATGTCTGACTATATAACTTATAGTATAAAAGCAAAATACAGATAAAAATCCAATAATGTACAGCAAAGTGAACCCAATTAAAGACTATAATAAATCCACAGTCCTACTTGTTGTATTGCCTATTCTATAGAACCTAGCCTTGGTCTCATTTCTTTACTTATCTCAACCCTTGATTACATATCTATTGTTAGTCTGGGTAGTTTTCTAACATATAAAAACCAAAGAAGTTTCAGGAAAATAAAAATAAATAACAAAGACCCAAGAGTAAATGTTTAGATAATCAGTTAAATATTTTATTGAATACTAAATTGTATCACCTTCATTATCAAGCTAAACTTAAATAAGAGGATGTTCTTATAAAATTAAAACAAAGAAATCCAGAAATTATTATATGCAAAAAAGTCAATACACTAAGTTAACAAAATGTAAACTCTATAATAGTACCAAATTGAAATTCTGTAACTTAAAAGTACAATATTTGAAATTAAGACTTTAATAAAGGCGACCTAACAATACATTGGCAGTGAAGATGAAAATTAATCAACATCAAAATTATCCAAATAACTAAAGAAAAATGATAAAAAGGAATAAAATTTAAAGACAGGTGGGTTAAGATGGCGGTGAAGTAGCAAGGGAGGGTAAAAGGCAGAAAAACAGGGAAATACATCCTTCTTCAGAAAAGCGAAGGGGTACAAGAAAACTTCAACCTCAGCAGAAAAGTAGGAAAGATTCCCAGCAATCACACAAACAGCCAGAGCCCTTCCAGCCACGCAGGAGCGGCTGGAGATCTGCCTCCAGGCTTAGCCTCAGTGGCTTCAGCTTCAGCTCAAGTAGAAACCACATCTGTGGATAATTCTATTCCAGGTCCAGCTACTAGTGAAAATCGCCTCCAGCCAGGTCTTTGGGAGAGCAGTGGCCCTAGCAGAAGCTCCAGGGTTTGTCAGGAAAGAGCTACACACACAGAGGCTTGACTTATAATGACAAACGTGGAAGGGAGTCACCAAACACACAAGCTTCACAAAGAAAAAACACCCTTAAGAAAAGCCGGTGAGGGGTGCCATTTGTGAGGGGAGGGGAGGCTGGGGCATCAGTTTGTTTGGGGACAGGGCGCTTCAGGCGGGCTCAATGCTGGGCAAGTTTGCATCAAGTGCTATCAGTGAGTTTGGGGCTTGAACTCCCTGAGTTGCTGAGGGGCAAGGTGGGTTTGAGTCCTGTGTGCTCCAGAATGGCGAAGAGTTATATGTGTCTGGGAACAGAGGTCTAGGGGGTGGAAGAGTGAGCTGCACCTGCACAACCCAGTCAGTTGAGGAGACCTGTGTGGTGGTGGGTTTGGAACATGAGCACTCGAGGCACAAATGTACTTCAGACCAGTGAAGAGTAGAGAGTATCTGGGGACAGTGGACTCCAGCCGAGAGAGGTGCTTGTTGAGTTTGAGCCTAGTGCTATCACCATGTTTGTGGTCTGTGTACCCCAAATTCATGAATGGTAAGGTGGGTTTGGGTTTTTACGCTCCAGGCTGGTGAGAAGCTTGGCATGTTTGGGACCAGAGCACTAAGGGTGCCAGCACAACCAGCACCTTTGCACCCTAGTCTGGAAAGGCAACCTGCAAGCTTGGGCCTGGGCACCAGTGTACTTGGTGGGCCCATGTGCTCCAGACGAACGAAGTGTGGGACATATTTGGGGTTGGTGCTCTGGGATACAATGTATGTGAAGCCTGGGAAACCTGGACTGGAGAGGGACACAGAGTGTTTGGGCCTGGAGTCCACACAAGATGTTGAAGGGAACAGCAAGTCTGGGACCTGTGCTTGGGGGTGCTGGAATGTTAGGGGACTACACCCCAAATTGTAGAGGGATATGAACTATTTGGATCCCATGTACCCACTCTGTACTGCCCCAAACCAAACACAACTCAGCTACCAGCCACTGACCCAGAGTAGCAGACACTTTTAACCTCCACAATACCAACACCTGCCCTATCGCACACCAACCCAGCTCAAACCAAAAAGAGATCAATCAATGAAGAAATAAGACTTTTATACTTCTACAAACCTCCTACACAAACTGCACCCACCTTCCAACACCCCCAGTATGACTGCCTCATTCACAACCTAAGTAGGGAGCAAAAGTTCTCTGGCAAGCACCTACCAGGAATGTATCAGAGTGATCTCTACAATCCAATCAGCTGGGATAGTAGAGGAAAAGGAGAAAGTATGTCTGCTCTGAAACTGTCTGAGCCCCAATGGCAAGACACAACAGTGACTACAACCAGAGATCTCTGACCTCTAAGCTTCTGACAAACCAGCCACCAGCCCAGAATTATTGCTAGTATACCCATAACCTCTGCAACTCATGCACCTGTGGTTACACTATCCCAACCTAACTCATGCACCTGTGGTTACACTATCCCAACCTAACCAGAACACCAAGCCAAATACTCACTGAATATCCTACAAGAGCCTATGTTGGCTCCCTCATTAAGAAAATTAGACCCATGGGGGCTGGAGTGATGGCTCAGTGGTTAAGATGCTTGCCTGCAAAGTCTAAAGACCTGGGTTCGATTCCCCAGTGCCCACATAAGCCATATGCACATGATGGGGCATGCATCCAGAGTTTGTTTGCAGTGGCTAAAGGTCCTGGTGTGCCCATTCTCTCTTTCTCTATCTGTATTTCTCTATCCCTCAGTTGGTAAATAAATAACATAAATAAAAAATACTTTTTTTAAAAAAAAGAAAATTAGACCTTTATCCAGAAATGGGAAGACCCCCCCCCAAAGCAAAACACACACACACACACACACACACACACACACACACACACACACACACACCACATCAAACTGAGAGTCCCCAACCAAGTTCCTCTGGTCCCACAATGGAAGTTCCCACTGAAAATGTAGGGGAAACAACAGAATTGCAATCCCAAAATGAAAGTAAAATATCCTCAGGATATAACTGTAATGAGACATATTGGCTGAGCTGCAAACAGTCAAAAAACACATAAATGAAGTGGAACTCAGTAACACAAACTTCACCAGCATACTTAATTGAGGAAACCCAGAGAAACTTCAACAGAGCAATAAGCAAATTGAGGGTAAGCTAACAACAGGAGGAGCTCAGTAACCAGCTGAGTAAGTTCAATGGGGACATAACCAATGTAACAATGAATTCCAGGAAACATTAAGAAAACAAAACTAGATTTGAAACTGGAATACAACACAGATGGAGATTATGAAGAAAAATATAACAGAAAATAAAAATAAAACAGATATTAAAAGCCTCTTTAGAATTCCTCAATTGCAAAGTTAATAACTTGGAAGACTGAATCTCAGACCTTGAAAACAAGACAGAAGAAATAAATTTCAGACCTTAAAAACAAGACAGAAGAAATCCAAAAACTTCAATAATTTTTTTTTAAAAAATACATAAAAAATATGAGGGAACTGTGGATACCCTAAAGAGACCAAACATTAGGATCATGAGGATACCAGAGGGGGAAGAAACTCAGGCCAAAGTCATAGAGTACATAGTCAACAAAATTATTGAAGGAAATATTCCCATTCTTTCAAGAGCAAGTTCAGTCTGGATACAAAAGGCACACAGAACTCCAGACAGACAGGACCAAAGAAGGAACTCTCAAAGACATACCTTAGTTAAAATGCTAAACATAAAAAGCAAAGATTGATAAAAACAGCAAGAAACAACACATTACATATAGAGGCAACACCATAAGACTTACATCAGACTTCTCACTGAAAACCATGAAAGCCCGAAGGGCCTGGAACAATGCTCTCCGAGGCCTAAAAATTATGGCTTCCAACCCAAACTACTGTACCTGGCAAAGGTATCCATAATAGATGGTAGCCGGACATGGTGGCGCACACCTTTAATCCCAGCACTCGGGAGGCAGAGGGAGGAGGACTGCTGTGAGTTCAAGGCCACCCTGAGACTACACAGTGAATTCCAGGTCAGCCTGGGCTAGAGCGAGACCCTACCTCAAAAAACCAAAAAACAAACAAACAAACAAAACATAATAGATGGAGAAAGGAAAGTGTTCTATGATAAAGCCAGCTCTACAATTATATAAACACAAAGCCAAATTTACAGAGGATACTCCAGGAGATACTCCACACAGAAGAGTCAAACAACCAACCTCAAGAGTGTAATAGAAAATGAGCAAGATAACCAAAATTAGTGTGCTCATTAGAACATACTGGGAATCAACCCCATAAACCCTCCATCATGGCAAGGCTTAAAACAAACCTCACAGATATAACTCTGAATATTAACAAACTTAACTCCCCAATAAAAAAGACAAAGGTTAACAGGGTGTGTAATAAAAATGGACCCTTCCATCTACTACCTTCAAGAAATGGACCTTACCTCTAAAGACAGAAATTTCCTCAGGGTAAAGGATGGAAAATGATCTTTCAAGCAAATGGAAATAAAAACCAAGTGGCTGTGGCTACACTAATATCTGACAAAATAAGACTTTAAACCATAAGTAATTAAAAAGGACACTTCTTACTCATTAAGGGAACAATCTAACAAGAGGATACCACTGTCATAAATATGTAAGTACCAAATACAGGTGCACCACATTTCATAAAGCAAAACATATTCAAAAAAAAAGAAAAAAAAAAAGAAACTCCAACTCCATCGTAGTAGGAGACTTTAATACAACACTATTATCTCTAGATGATCCAAACAGAAGATCGGCAGGGAGATAACAGATCATAACAAAACCATAGATCATAGACCAAACAGATGTCAACAGATCATTCCAACCCAAGATTACAAAATATATATTCTTATCAGCAGCCCACAGAACCTTCTCCAAAAAAAAAAAAAATCACATATTAGGACATAAAACATGCCTCAATAAATTCAAGAAGATTGACATAACCTCCTGTATCATATCAGACCACAATGCATTAAAGGTAGAAATAAGAACTGGGAGAAATTAACAGAAAATACACCAACTATTGGAGACTGAACAATACACTAGTAAACAAGGAAGGGGTCATTCAAGAAATCAAAAAGGGAATTGAAAATTTTCTTGAACTAAGTGATAATGAAAACAAAACATACCAAAACTTATGGGACACAATGAAGGCAACCCAAAGGGGAAAATTCTTAATGCTAAATGCCTTCATAACAAAGACAGGGAGATCTCAAATTAATACCTACCCACTCACCTAAATGCATTGGACAAACTATAAGAAGCTAACCCTAGAGCTCAAGATGGAAAGAAATAATTAAAATCAGAGCTGAGATCAATGAATTAGAAAGTATAAAAACAATTTAAAGAACTGATGAAACAAAGTGCTGGTTCTTTGAAAAAAATAAAGGAGATCAACAACCCCACTGCCAACCTAATCAAATGAAAAAAAAACCAGAAGTCCCAAATCAACAAAATCAGAAATAAAAAGGGAAAGGTAATAACACATACCAAGGAAATTGGAGAATCATTAGATCATATTTCCAAAACCTCTACTCCACAAAATTGGAGAACCTGGAAGAAAAGGATGAATTCCTGGACACCTACCACCTACTAAAACTTAACCGAGAGAAAATAAAGATCCTAAATTAACCTATCACATCCATCAAAATTAAAAATGTAATAAAAGACTTCCCAAAGGGAAAAAGTCCAGGATCTCATGGATTCTCAGCCAAATTCTATGAACCCTTCATCACAGAACTGGAACCACTCTTTCTGAAGCTTTTCTGTGTAAATGGAGAACAGGGTATGTTTCCAAACACCTTCTATGAAGTTAGCATCACCCTAATACCAAAACCATGCAAAGATACAACAAGAAAGGAAAACTATAGACCTATATGCCTGATGAATTTAGATGCAAAAATTCGGAACAAAAACCTCACAAACCAAATTCAACAACACATCAAAAGTATTATGCACCTTGATCAGGTAGTCTTTATCCCAGAGATGCAGGGATGGTTCAACATTCGGAAATCGATTAATGTGATCCACTACATTAATAAACAACCAAAAGAAGCACATGGTCATTTCTATCGATGCAGAAAAGGCCTTTGACAAAATTCAACATTACTTCATGTTCCAAACACTGGAGAAACATGGCATAGAAGACATATACAAACTCTCAAAGCCCAAATCATACTCAATGGGGAAAGACTTAATGAGTTCCCACTAAAATCAGGAACAAGGCAGGGGTGTCACTCTCACCATTGCTCTTGAACATAGTGCTTGAAGTCCTCCTCCAAGCAGTAAGACAGGAGAAAGACATAAAAGGGATACAAATTGGAAAAGAAGAAGTGAAACTATCCCTTTTTGCAAATAACATGATACTATACATAACAGACCCAAAGGACAATACCATTAAACTCCTTAAGGTGATAAATTCCTTCAATAAATGGGAGTATACGAAAGTAGTATTGCTGTATGCAAATGACATACATACAGAAAAATACATAAGACTGTTCTGTTTTCAACAGCCTTAAAAAATCAAATACCTTGGAATAACACTAACAAAGGATGTAAAAGACTTGTATAATGAAAACATAAAAATATTCAAGAAACTGAGGATGAGGTGAAAAGATGGAAAAATCTTTCATGTTCCTAGATAGGTTTAATATTGTGAAAATGGCAACTCTTCCAAAAGCAATATATAGATTCAATGAAATATAATAAAAATCCCGGCTTCATTCTTTGCAGACATAGTAAAAATAATCTCAAATTTTATTTGGGATGGCAAAAGTCCTCGGATATCCAAAATTATCCTTAGTAAAAGAAGCTCCTCAGGAGGTATCACCTTACCTGATCTAAAGATATACTACAAAGCCACAGTAACAAAAACAGCATGGTACTGGCATAAAAACAGACAGACTGACCAATGGAACAGAACTGAGTACCATGCTCTTAGCTCAAGTAACTATAGTTACTTATCTTTGACAAATGTTCCAACAATGTTCACTGGCGAAAAGATAACATCTTCAACAAATGGTACTGGACAAATTGGATAAATACATGTAAAAAAAATGAAACTAGACCAACTGCTCTCACCATGCACAAAAATCAACTCCAAATGGATCAAAGACATCAACATAAGACCTGAAACTCTGAAAACCCTGGAAGAAAAAATAGGGGGAACTATCCACAAGATAGGAGTAGAGTGAAACTGAGAGATAATCTTTGCCAGCTATAACACAGAAAGAAGTCAAATATCTAGAACATACAAAGAAGTGAAAAAATTAAACAACGAAAAAATCAAACAGCCCTCTCACAAAATGGGGCACTTAACAACAGGTAATTCACAGAAGAGGAAAATACAAATGGCCAATTCTCATTTAAGAAAATATTCATCATCCTTAATCGTCAGGCAAATCAAAATTCAAATCAAAACGAGATTCCACCTTGTTCCAGTCAGAATGGCAATCATTAAAAAATCTACCAACAATTGATGTTTCTAAGGAAATGGGGGGAAAGGAAAACTTATTCTTTGCTGCTGGGATTGCAAACTTGTACAACTATGGAAATCCTTACTTTCATACAGGAAGCTGGGGGCATTGTCTGGTAAGAGGGCCATGAAGAGGGTGGGAAGAAGCTTAACCCCAAGACAAGTGGCTCTTGCCTAGAACTCTGACCCAGTAATTGGTTACTTCCCACACTGAGCTGTTTATCAGAGAGACCTACCAGGTCTCCAAAACAAGACAGGCTTATGTCAAAGCTCTTAAACACCCACCCCAGACAAAAGGTAAGATGTGGGACTTTGCTAAAAGGGCACAGAGGATATGGGGTTAAGGGAAGTTGAGGCAGGCTGAAGCCCCGGGTGGTCTCTGCACTGAGATTCCAGTAGGAGCTTCCCACCCTCCACCCTTAATCCTAAACCTCCTAGCTCCCTATGCAAGCCACAGTGAATCCTGCTGTTCTCACCCTAGCAGGGCTGACAATAGGTGACAGCTCCAGGTGACAAACGTCTCTGCAACTATCACCATCCAATCCATGTCTAGAATCACGTACTTCCTGCCACTCAACTTATGCAAATTAGGCATTCACAGGTTACCTACCCCCACCTATCCACTCAAGAGGTGCCCACTTACCACCCTGCCCAAACCAATCCCCTTGCTCTCCCCCTGCCCCTATTTCTCCTGGCTTCTCCTTTCTATAGATATGACCCTTCCACATACAATAAAGAATACATCTGCCCGTACCACCCATGGCGGCTGTGTCCTGAGAGTTTTTCTCTCGTATCTCGCTGGCTTGCATCCTGCTCATGCCAGCTCCTCAGATAAACAGGGAACCGTCCTGCTTCCTTCCCAGCTCGGCCACAGACCAAACACGCAGTGGTGCTGCCTGCCGCCAGCCGCTCCTCCCCTGCAACCAGCATCCACAGAGGGGAACAAACAACAGTAAGAAAGACCCTATTGCTGAAGATACCACAGACTGCTGTCACACAACACCAAGAGACCCTGCTGGATCCAGAAAGGTAACCAGTTCCCAGATGGTAGTCTGTGTAGTGCTGGAAGGCATTATATGAGCTGCCAGGGGAAAATGACCAAAGATATTTGGAAATAGCAGAGAACATTGATATACAACACAGACTGATGTTACGAGAATGCTGAGGACATTGCTATATGGTAGAGACCAGCAAGCCAAGTACTCATCTGTGCAATAGTGGCCGCTTAACTTAGGTGGGTAATCAATAGCTTGCTGACTGGCTAAGAGTTCTGCTCAGGGGAAAGGAACCCCTTAGCTTGAACTGTGATCCAAGGCAATTTCTTATAGAGACCAAGAACCTGGACTCCAAAGGGAAACCCCCCACTAACCATGGGTCCACAGAGAGGCTACACACATTAGAATCTCACAAAATAAATAATGTTTGTCACATTTCAACTACACTGATCTCACTTTCTGTTGGAGATCCTGTTTGTATCTCTCAGAAGGCAGCAAGAACCAAAGACAACCCAGTTCCATCAACAGGACTTGGGATGATGGTGGCTAACACTCAGGCAGGAGATGAATGACTCCTAACATCACATATGGCTCAAAGGAAACCTTTGAGGAAGTGGTAAGATGAGTAAGAGAACTAGCTCCACAGCAAGTCAACTTATGAAATGGTAATGGAGACAGACACCAAGAACACCCAACATAGTCCAAAACAGAAACCCAAAGACTCTTAAATTCTCAACAGTAAAGCAGACTTAAAACTCACCCACCATGACTCAGGGAACTTTTCAGAAGAGGGAGCAGAAAGATTGTAAGAGCCATTTTGGGGGGAGACTATCCAGAGACACTTTCCCCCTTAACAACAACACACAAAGAAAAACAAATGGCTACGGCTTATACAATTCATAACCCCCTATCCTATAGACTGGTCCAGCAATCCCACTGAGGAGGGCCCTCAGCAGGTTGGGGGCAGGGAGGAGGGTAGTGGGGGTACCATCACGAGATTTGCTCGTACAATGTATCCAAATATTAACAATAAATAAGTTTTAAAAGAAAGAAAAAGGAAAGAAAATCCAGAAGATGGGTGGGGTCAGTATTTTTGTTTTCAATTTTCAGGAAACTAAACAAGCAAACAATAAAATTCAGATTACTCTTTTAAAAAAACTAAAGACAACTTCAGATGATCTAAAATAAAAAGAAACTAAATAAATCTAAAATAAAAATATTTATTTCTTTTATCTAAAATAAAAGACATAAATATTTTTTATGATAAAAAAATATTTAAAAATAATGGGCAAATGGCTCTCAACTATAAAGAAATACACCTTATTTTACATCTAGTCACTCCCAACAAAATGAATACAAAGATAATCATGTGATATTCTGGGAAAGACTGCTGCATTCCACCTGCATCCTGAGAATGTGAGTGAAGTTGAATTTAAAAGTCATGGACTAAGGTGTTTGGTGCAGGAAATTTCAAGGCAGAATGGCATTGAATCTGTGGTCTGGATTCTCGTTGCTTCCTCAACTCAGTTCTGCAATGAAAGATGTAAAATGGAGAGAAAAATATGATAAATCTTTAGTGTGGCACAGAAATAAAGTATAAGAGTTTCAAGTCCCAGGCCCAGTGACTGCTGTCACGTCAGCTGGAACTGTTAAAGAGATTCCCACTATTAAAGATAAATCAACTGCTTTGTACTGGTACAATAGGAAGGATCCCCTGAGGACAAGAACAAACCCATTGAAGGCTCAAGCTACTAAGAATTAAGAATAAAAATAGTTTTCAAGGGACAAGACATGAAGGGAAAATGATGAAGGTCTCTGCTTCCCAAAGTCTACACATAGATACTGTTATAGCTACAGTCCAAGGCTAGGCTTCATCCTGGGTTGATAGTAGAACCTGGCTTGACTTTGGAAGAATAAAAGATGTAAGAGGGAGGTCATGGGATATTGCACCATGGTTCCTGGCAGCCAGAGGATAAACAGTGTGAGGAATGGTTGAAGGAGACAGCAGAATTTTAGAGATTCCAAAGCCATAGGACATCCACCAAGGAAAGCTGCAGGCTTGGGTGGATCCTGTCAAAGAGAGACTACAGGCATCACAGTAAAGCAGTGAAATCTATTTTTCCGATTATGGATTTTTCTAAGTAATGCTGAATAACAAACTCCATATTTCAGCAGCTTGCAACAATAGTTTATTTTCTGTTCTTGCTACACCTAGCAAAAGGTTGGCATTGGTTCAGCTCTTGCTCTTCTAATTCTGAGATCCAGGCTGAAGAATGACTCCTATTTGGGCCATGGTGTACTTTTAACAGGGAGAGAGAGATAAGGAAGAGATTTGGCAGACATGCACTATGACTCTTAAAACTTTTGCTTGGGTATTTGTTTGTAAAAGGCCATTGGCCAAAGCAAATCAATAGCCAAGGCTAAAGTCAACTGATCGAAATATTTACTCCTACATGAATACTATAAGTTATACAGGAACAGGCGGTGATAATTGTACTCTTACAGGAAGGTAGAGTGAATAATTCTGAATTGTAATAAAAATCCACCACACTCAATTATTTCTACTCAATATATTTCAGGGTAGTGATTAAAGTGGGCTAAGCAGGCTTAATGTTAGGATGAAAATGACTAGGAGAGTGAAATTGATTTTTTTAATATATATATAAATATCTTTTCTATTCAGAACAATTGTTACTGTTTCAGACCTTCATAAAGGAAGTTCATTTGTAGAAAAAGTAAATTTATGTATACATTAGGGGACAATAAAACTTAGTATATATGTGAGCTTGGACACTAAAAGGCTCTGAGCATTGGGTATAGGGAGGGAGAGGGAGATGACACTTTATGTATTGTTTTGTCTCCATCTCATTTTCTACCTGACCCATGCAATGGAAATATGCTGTCTTACATATCATGGTGGTTATGGACAGAAACAAAGAAAACAGGTAGATTACCAACACTGATACTATTCATATTGTTTTCTGTAACACTCTACTAATTTATATTCCTACCGATAGTAGTATATGAGAATCCCCAATTTTTGTATACTTACTATCATTTGTAATTATTTCTTTTTATAGTGATGATTTCAACTAGGATTAGATGATTTCTCACTGCTTTCAATTTTTACTTTCCTGATAATTACTGATATTGAACTTTTTTAATGTATTGCTGGCCATTTGAATTTCTTCTTTGGAGAAATGTATATTTGATAATTTTTAAATCCAATTATTTTTTCTTTACTTATATTCTATATTATTAGATAGTTTGCATTTATTTCTGCACCTTATATAGACTCCCTCTTAATTAATTTGATTGCTTCTCTTCTGTGTAGAAGAAACTTTTTAGCTTGATGTAGTCCCATTTGTCAGTGTTTGTTTCGTCATCTGGTCTTTTAGGGAAACGATAAATATGCATCTTTTCCCAGGCCAAAGTACTAAAGTATATCCCTATTTTTTCTTCTAGTAGGTTCATAATTTTGAGCCCTTTCATTTATTTTTGAATTTTTTTAGTTGGCATACAGAGATTTAGATATAATTCATTGACATTTTCAAATACAACTTGTTTTGTTGATTCATTCCCCCCTCCTTTCCCTAATATCCCTCCCTGCAATTCTCCTCCTCTCAGCATCCTCCCATCTCAGTTTACCTGTCTTATAGTAGAATATTTGATTCATTTTAGTTTGGGGGGGAGGGTTGTATGTGGTAAAAGATAAGGGCCATGTGTGTTGGGACAAAACATGCAAACAGAATAAGCTTAATAAAGACAAATTTTAATTTCAGCTCACAGTTAAAGAGGAAAACTATCATGACGGGGAAAGCATGGTGACATCAGAAAACTGGAGTCAGGTCTTATCAACAGGGCAGAATACAGAAAGCACAGAAGCAGGGCTGGACTTTGAAACCTCAAGACTGTCCCCCATGACACACTTCCTCCAGGAAGGCTCCACCTCTTAACAGTTCCCACCTATCTGAACATTGCCATCTACTGAGATTAAGTATTCAAACACATGAGTCTATGAGTGCATTTTATATTCAAACCATCACATGGAAAGAGAAGAAAATGTGACATAACTGAGACAGAAAAAAGAAAATAAGGCCAGAAATGATACACATAGGAAAAAAGACTTTAAATAACATACAGCAAAGATTAAGTGAGAGACACTTCTCTTGGGTGGGTGTTAGTTTCCAGGAAAGATCAACAGAGAAAGGAATTCCTTTTCCCATAGTAGGCAACCCTTCCAGTGATGGAATAGACACAAAGAAGCTCCAGAACACAGCGGGTTGCCTGTGCCACTTGCTGGTGCATGCATCTACCCACTGGACATTAGAAACTCGCTTCATTAGCCTTCCAACATGGACTGAAGACTAGTGGCTCTCCAGGAATCCTACAGGCCTTCAGTGCCTGATTGCAACTGCTGAGGCATCCAGACTCGAAATGAGCAGCTACCTGGTTGCCAAGACACTCTGGCCTACATCAGGCCTCATGGACTGAAAGCTGCTGGGCTTCTCCTGCTTGGGCTACGGGTCACTGGGAACTAAAGCTAGAGCTGTGCTGGAAACCTCGTATCTGATGACTAGGTGTCAAAATGTTAGAAAGTGCTATGCAGCATGCAGTCTTTTGGAGAAAGAAGTCACTAACAGTGTTAACCAGCAGTGGACACTGCAAGCCTTATGGCTGACCAGCCAGGCCAAATGTCCCAACTGGTGCAATGGTAGCATGTCTGTTATGAGGAAAACCACCTACTCTCTGTTTGGACTTAAAGCCCACTCAACAGGAGGGAATACATTTCTGGTATTAAAAACCTAGTCAAAAAGCCTATGGCTGGGAGCCCTCTGGAACGAACAACTACTGTTATCTAGCTAAATAGATATATTATGCCCACCAAACCACCCTTGAAATACTTATGCTCACACCCATATTCTAATGCTACTCTCACCTTTGGTTAGAGGAGCTTCTCTTTTCAGGTGGTGGTGACCACTGGAGTCACCAAAAGTCACCACAGTTCTGAGAAGTGATAGTGGAGTGTTTAGGACTAAGTGAGGCATCTTTATTATACCCACAGGCTCAGGGTCCATTGCAGAAGAGGTGGTGGAAAGCATGTAAAAGCCAAAAAAAAAAAAAAAAAAAAAAAAAAAAAAAAAAAAAAAGGCTTTCCATGCTGCCTTCCACACAAAATGCCCTTGACATTCATGACCTCATAGTACTCTGACACTATTTACACAATACCTTCATAACAGGAGGGGGAAAAGATGACATCAAAACAAAGAGAGAATAATAGGAAAGAAGAAGGGTTTTAATGGAGGATATATTCTGGTGGATGTATTTGGGAGGGGAAAATGGGAGTCATGGGAGGGAATTATGGTTTATTTCTATACTTATGGAAGTTATCATAATAACAAGTTTTTTTAATTGTAAAGCTACTGTTCTCCCAACCTGTAGCCTGGAGACAGCTATTATTGTACTACCCGGACTATATAAGAAAACTAATCAGATAAATCCTGTTTATAATACATAATTATTCCATTGGTTCTGTGCCACTAGAAAACCAAGATTAAAACACCTGTCAATGAAAGAGAGAAAAGGGGGGATAAAATTTATTTAACAATAGAGATAATCAACAAAAAGAGAAACTAATTTTAAGAGTCAGACTTAAATAACTAAAAAATAAAATATTAAAATTAACTTTACTAAGTGGTGTATCACACCTGTAATCTTAGCACCTGGAGAGTGAAGGCAAGAATTTGAAGACAGCACAGAATGTATATAGTAAGTTTGAGTCCAGTCAGAGATACATGAGACCTTTTTTTAAATAAATAATAAAATTTAAATTTCATTTGTTGAATGGATTTAATATTAGCCTAGTAAAACAGAAGAATTATTAAGTTTAAAAAAAGAAAAAATATTCAAGTGAACAATACAGAGAAACGATTAGAAAGCAAACAGCAGTAAATATCCAACTGTATCAAGGACAAAAAATGTAAAAAGAGCAAGCACAAGAGACCTATGGAATACATCAAAACAATTAAAAATCAACTGAATAGAAAGATAAGAGATTAAGGAAAAATTTTAATGATACAAAAGAAAAATTCAAATTTAATCAAAAACATCAAGCCAGCAAATCCAAAATTAAGATAAATGCAAAGAAAATAGTATTGGCCAGCATGGTGCACACCTTTAATCCCAGAACTTGGGAGGCAGAGGTAAGAGGATCCTCATGAGTTCGAGGCAAGCCTGAGACTACAAAGTGAATTCTAGGTCAGTCTGAACTAGAGCAAGACGCTACCCTGAAAAATAAAAGAACAAAAAAGGGGGGGGGGGAGGAAGGAAGGAAGGAAGGAAGGAAGGAAGGAAGGAAGGAAGGAAGGAAGGAAGAAAGGAAGGAAGGAAAGAAAGAAAATAGTATTCAAGCAACATATAGTCAAATCATTATAAACCCAGAACAATACAAAAATCTTAAAAGTAGCCACAAAATACAACTTCTTTAAGAAACAACAGCAAGTCTCACAGCCAGTTTGTCAATAGAAATTATGGAAGTGAGAAGCAGGAATTACATGTTTGAAGTGCTGACAAAATTAAAGATGCAACCCAAATTCCTTACCAGTAAATTTTTCCTTCAAAGAGAAAATTTTAAAAAATTATAAAATACACAAAAACAGAATATTTGCCTCCAGCATACTGACACTCCAAGAAAAGGAATTTGCTCAAATTAAAGGAAAATTGTCTCAGTATAAAAGAACTTTAAATGAATGAAAGGCATATTAGTAAATATCTGTGAATATGAAAAAATATTGACTTAAACGAAATATAATTTATATCATATACTAAAGTAAAATATATGAAAAATAGCACAAAGGGCAAAGGGAATAAATGAAAATAAACTATCCTCAATTTTGAATTGTTTGGAAAATAGTAAAAATATTTAAGATATAGTAATAAACGTATTTATTACAATCAAAAATACTAAACAATTATAAGTGTGCACAACTGAAAACTAATGGTTAGGTAGAAGTTAGACAACATGAAAATTAGAAAAGTAAGCAGGAAAGGAAAACTTTTAATCAAGACTAGATGGGATAAAAAATGAACAGTAAGATAACAGATTTATACTAAATATGTGAGTAATTACATTAAAAATAAACATAATAACTATCCCAAATAAAACACAAAAATTGTAAAACTAAATAATATTAATATAACCCAAATGAAGGCCATTTCCAAGAGATATACTTCAAATATACTAACAGAATCACATAAAAGAAAATATATACCATGAAAATATTGATGAAAAGGTACAGTTCATATCAAAAGAAATTCAGAATAGCCGGGCGTGGTGGCGCACGCCTTTAATCCTAGCACTCCAGAGGCAGAGGTAGGAGGATCTCTGTGAGTTCAAGGCCAGCCTGAGACTACAGAGTGAATTCCAGGTCAGCCTGAGCTAGAGCCAGACCCTACCTCGAAAAACCAAAAAAAAAAACCAAAAAAAAAAGAAAGAAAGAAATTCAAAATAGGCTTCCAGGCAAGAAATAATACTAGAAATAAAAAATGTGATTTCATAATGGCAAAAAAAATCAGTTTAATCATAATTAATAGTCTTAAGTTTTTATAAACCTAGTGAAAGTTTCAGGTCTTTCAACTCCAACCATAATGAAAGACCTGATTCAGGTGTCCCCCACAAACGTATGTGTTCTGAATGCCTGATCTCCAGCTGATGGCAATTTTGGAATCTCGTTGGAGCCGTGTTGTTAGGGGTGGGCTCATGAGGGTTATAGCCAGCTCACCCTTGCCAGTGTTTGGCACACCTTCCTGCCACTGTTTGCAGTGCTGTGACAGAGATGATGTCCATCCCTCTGCTTATGTCATCGTTTTCCCTGCCATGATGGCGCTTCCCCTCAAGTCTGTAAGCCAAAATAAACCCATTCCTCCACCAGCTGCTTTTTGGTTGGGTTCTTTGTTGCAGCAATAAGGCTGACTACAACAAAACTGTAATATTATTCTAAATGCATATAGGAACAAAAAGGATAGTATATAAGCCACCAGGTATTAAGATGCAGTATAAAGCTATAGTAATTCTACAGAACAGGGGGAAAGGGAAAAAAGCTCAGTGGCAGAGCATGTGCTTAGCATACACAAGGCCCTGGATTTGATCTCTGAACAAACAATAACAAGCCCCCCAAAACAAAACAAAAAATCCCAGCAGTTTTGGTGCAAGCACAGACAAACCAATAGAAGAGACATGTTAGGAAGAACAGATCAACCTGATGTATATCAAAGATAGTTTAAACCAGATGTCCCCCATAGACTCTTGTGTTGTGAATGCTTGATCCCCAGCTGGTGGCAATTTAGGAGGTGGAGACTTGCTGGAAGAGGTGTGTTTCAGGAGGCAGGCTTAGGGATGTTACAGCCAGCTCCTGCTTGCCAGAGCTGCAGCTCACTCTTGCTGCTTTCTGCTAACTGCTATGGCAAGAAGTGATGCTCAGCCTCTGCTCTACCATCCTTTCCCTACCAAGCTGAACCCTCTCCTTGAGACTATAAGACAAAATAAACCCTTTCCTCCCATCAGCTGATTTGGGTCTGGTGTTTTGTCCCAGCAAGAGATAAGTAACTACAAGAGAAAAGTGGTGCCAGAGGAGTGGGATTGTTGCTGCCAGAAACCAGACTATGTGATTTTTTATCTTTTGGTACTGATTTGAGAAAAAAACTTAGGATTTAAAATTTTGGACTAAGATTTCTTGCAGTACTCTAAACAGGTTTAACAGACCATTCTGGTGAGAGTTGGAAAAACCTAAATGCACAAAGAACTGTGGGCTGTTAGAGGCTTGGCTTATGACTGGAAGAACTTTGTTGGGAGTAGGCTAGAGACGGTGTGTGAGAGCTGATGTCTATTACTGACGGCAGAATACAGAGCAGAAGGATATGAAAGATATCAGTTGGTACAAAAAGATATGAATGAAGGTTTCAGGCTGGAGACTGCAGCCTGGTTCAGGGGCAAATGTTTGAGATGACCACCATTACCAATTGCTCTGTATTAGGATAGTAGGCAGTGCTGTTTCTCTTTTTGAAAGAAGGGTGTCCGAAGGAAGAATGCTGAAAGATTTTCCTGCTCTTCAAAGAAGGCTTTATTCCTCCTTGGATAAACAAATTTGTCAGCTCACCTGCTTGTAGGTCTCTACATGGAAGCTGACTTCTTAGTCTCAGGGTGTGACAGCTGCTTCCCAAGAAGGCCTGAAACTGGCACAGCTTTACTTCTGCCACCACTTGTGTCAGAATAGACACAAGCTCAGTACATAATCATTATGGGAAGGACTACACAATGGCATGAGTATGGCTAATTGGGGGTCATCAAATTAACAGTTTAGGCAGAATTGGTTGCAAATAACAGCCCAAATTGAACTGGCTTTAGTAAAAGGAAACATTTATTTAAAATTGTGGTTTCTGTCTCACAAAATGCAAAATAGGGTAAGGTCCTACAAATAATGAATTCAAAATTGTAGTCAGCTTTCTCATTGCTTCTCAGAAAAGAACCCAACAAAAAGCAGCTTGTGGAGAAAATGGGTTTATTTTGGCTTACAGACTGGAGAGCAAGCTCCATGATGGCAGGGAAAACGATGGCATGAGCAGAGAGGGTAGACATCACCTCCTGGCCAACATCAGGTGGACAACAGCAACAGGAGAGTGTGCCAAACAGTGGCAAGGGGAAGCTGGCTATACCCCCATAAGCCCGCCCCCAACAACCCAGCTCCAACAAGGCTCCAGTACCCAAACTACCATCAGCTGGGGATCGAGCATTCAGAACATTCATTTTTTTTGGGGGGGGTCACCTGGATCAAACAACCACAGACTAGTTCTCAACTTTACTTATGCTATAAGTAGGCTTCATTTTTCACTCCATAGTTCTGCCTTTTTCAAAATGGAAAGAACTTTGCCAATCATCTTACTGTTTCAGCAATTCAGAAGAGTGACTATTTTAGCAATGGGTTTCTAAAGGGTTTTTATTTTTATTTTTTTCAGTGCTAGCGACTGAACCCCAGGGTTTGTGCATACAAGGCACTTTGCCACTGAGCAACATACATCTCCATCCCATGTTTCTGAAGTATCTGAGCAAGAATTCTGATTGTCCTAGATAAATCATCTATAAAGTTATACATATACCATACACATGAGCAGATGCAGGTTAAGTTAGCAGAAGAGTTGCTGAATGTATACCCCCCCCCGCAAATAGTCCACTTGCATTCTATCTAGCTACCTATATATTGACATAAAATAATATTATTTTCATACAAGCAAGCAATTTCTTTCTCCATTACAAGCCTAATTTACTTCTTTATTCAACTATTTGGAGGATTGGCGTTGGTTCATTGCCTTGAACATTCATTTTAACCTCTTGCTGTTTTGAGTAAAGACAATAGTTCTGGTATCTAGTGTCTCACTTTGTTACGATTAACATATAATCAGTTATGAAGGTAATATTAGTGTGCTGTTAGCCACTGACTTCTAAGGTTGATCTAGTTAGCTGAGTATATCCTGAATTTGAAATGACTTATATACATGAATACAAGTACTGTAAATACAGACTGAAATAAGAGCTATAATAGGAGTGCAAGCAACATGCTGTGGGTGCAAAGGAAAGAACAATTAAATTTGACTGAATAGCTGTAGGAGGTATGACATTTTAAAGAAGGTAATGTTTGAGCAGGGCCTAGAAGAATGAACAACCCATCCTTAGAAAAGAAAGGAAAGGTAATCTAGGTGTCAGATTTCTTGGCTGCTGAAGGGGTGGCACCAGAGTGTCTAGGCTAAAGCAGATGAACTTAAACATAGATATAGACAATTTGGGATAAACAGCAGCAGGCAGTTAGGTGAGTTTAAATTTATTGAATTAGAATTACAAGAGCAAATGCTGTTTTGTTAGTTAAACCTTAGGTGACTATATGGTAGTTTGAAATTTGAGAATTCAGCTTTTTAATTAAAAAGTTTATTTTAAAGACAGAGTTTTAGACATAGAAAGAACTTGAAGGGTTATTTATATTAATCCCCCTCTAATGTATAAGGAAACTAATACCCAGTTAAGTGAGTAGTTATAGGGTATGGTTTGACCCTCCAAAGGTTTCTGTGTTATAATCTTGGTCCCCAATGTAAAAGTACTGAAAGGTTATGAAGTTGGGACCTGATGTGAGCTGACTGGGTCATGACTGTCCTTGTCAAGGGAACCGGGGCAAGTGAATTAGAGCTCACAAGAGTGCAATAGTTCTCCTGTAAGAGTGGATTTTTATGAGTAAACTTGGTCCTTTTCTGGCTTTCTTTTGTTCCTCTATTCCACTCCCCTCCCTCCCCTTCTCTCCTTAATCTTCCTCTCATGTCCCTTTTCTGACAGGGTCTGTATCTGAGACTGGCCTTGAACTATGCATCCTAGGCTGGCCTTGAACTCATGGTTATATTCAGCCTCCTCAATGATGGAATTATAGTCATAACCCACCACATGCTGCTTCAGTTTTATCTTTTCATGAATTTCATATGAAGGGAATAACTTCATTTTTCAGAAATTACTTGAGAGAGAGAGAGAGAGAGAACGTAAAAAGGCATTTGAGTACCATGGCACACTTGGCAGCCAGGATAACTTTTAGGTCTGTTCTTGCTGGTCCATCTCATTTGACAAAGGATTTCTCTCAATCTCCCTCTGAAGTTCTTTTCGCTACACTCACTGAGAGGTTCCAGGAAATTCTCATGTCTCTGCTTCCCATTTTGTTGTCAGAATGTTGGGATTAAGAAAGCCTACCATAAGGTCGGGCATGGTGGCACACACCTTTAATCCCAACACTCGGGAGGCAGAGGTAGGAGGATCGTCGCCGTGAATTCAAGGCCACCCTGAGACTAACTACATAGTGAATTCCACATCAGCCTGGACTAGAGCGAGACCCTACCTTGAAAAACCAAAAAAAAAAAAAAAAAGAAAAGAAAAAGAAAAAGAAATCCTACCATGGCATCCATCCAATAAAACTCAGACTCAGATATGCAGGCTTGAGTGTTGAGCACTTTATCCTCAGCCTTGGTATGACTTCTTTTGCTTAGAAGTGTGTTTATTATATTCGTGATGTTTGTGTATATTCTTTTTAGTGTGATGTAGTACTCAATGATTATTCTTCTGTTGATAAACATTTAAATTATTTTTATTTTAGTTATTATGAATAAAGCTGCTATGAATATTCCTGCATATGTTATTTGATGTATAAATTGTATTTTTTTCTAGGAATGAAATTGCTTGATAATTGTTTCTCAAAGTGGTTGTATCGTTTTATAACACCATCAATAGTATAGAGTTTGAATTACTCTCCATTCACATCAAAGTTGGGTGTTATCAATGCTTATAGTTTTAGCTATTCTAGTCAGTGTTCAGTAGCTTTTCACATTAATTTCCCATGTGGCTAAAGCTAGTAAGCACTTTTTTTTTTTTTTCTGAGATAGGGTCTTGCTCCAGCCCAGGCTAACCTGGAATTCACTATGTAGTCTCAGTGTGGCCTTGAACTAATAGTGATCCTCCTACCTCTGCCTCCCCAATGCTGGCATTAAAGGTTTGTGACACCACGCCTGGCTTGTAAGCACTTTTTAATATATTAATTTTGATATATTTTAAAATTGAGATGCCTTTGCTTTTTAGAGTTGTTGGAGTTCTTCATATATTCTGAATATGACACCTTTGAACAGCACATATTTGTTTTGGGTCTACAGTTAACTCTCCTAATAGTGTCATGTTGTAAGTAAAAATTTATAATTTAAATAAAGGTCAGTTTATCAAGTTTGTTTTTATAATCAGTAGCTTTTTATGTCTTATTCAAAACATCATATTCTGCCCCTGGCCCCTATAAAATTACAGCCATCTCATACAATACAACTTTAAGTCCCCATATTTTTTTTAATCAATCCTAACACTATTCTCCAAAATCTCATCTGAAATAGTCTCTTGATGATAAGCCAGTAAAATCAAAACACAAATTAAATACTTTCAACATATGACAACACAGAATAAGCATTTCCACTGCAAAAAGAAGGCATAACAAGGGTGGTTACAAGGTCTAAAACCAGCAGAGTAAAAACTTCAAATCCTGAAGCACCATGTCTGTCATCTGGGACCCACAATGAATTCTCAGAGCTCCCAATTCTGCCTCTCTAGCTGTGCTGCTTACAGTCTAAGGAAAAATCCATCCCTGGCCAGCTGCTCTTCTTGGTGGCTGTTCCGTCATCCTAGTATCTCCAAAATCCTAGGGTTTCTACTGCAACCCACATTTCATCCTCATGGCTCCATGCCATGCACCCTCATGCATAGCCTCTCTCCAGAGATTGTAACCCTGCTTCACATCACCTAATGGCATCTCCAATCATACTACAAATCCAAAGACCCTCTCTTTCCTGCTTTTGACCTACTTTAAAAACTCTTAGCTAATAATGAACAAAAGTCCCAGTCAAACTTCCAGATGACTATAGCTGCATCAGAAAAAAACCCTCACTATGATGGCTTAAATGTAAAATGTACCCATATAGCCTCATATTTTTGTGATTAAGACTTTGATTTAATCCCCATCTCAAGGAACCTTTGGGATTTAGAGCCTTGCTAGAAAGGATGTGTTGCTGGGAACAGGCCTTAAAATTCTTAATATTTTTAATTATTTATTTGCAATCAGAAACAGGGGTGGAGGAAGGAGAGAATGTGTGTGCCAGGGCCTCTTGCCACTGCAAATGAACTCCATACACATGCACCACTTTGTGCATCTGACATGTGGGTGTTGGGGAATCAAAATTGGACTGACAGGGTTTGCAAGCAAGCATCTTTAGCCACTAAGCAATCTCTCCAGCCACAGCCTTGGTATTTTATAATCCAGCCCCCCTTAGCATTGCTAATAAATTTACTCTTTGTACTTCAACCCTGCAGCTTTAGAAATATGATGCCCAGCTGTTTGCTCGCCATGCCCTGACATCATGAAACTTCCCCTAGAAACTGTAGACAGAAATAAATCTGTTTCGTCTACAAGCTACTCCTGGTGGGATATTTTGTCCCAACAACAAGAAGGTAACATGTAGGAGAGCCAAAGCCATGGCCAAGAGTCCCAGGCAAATTTTCAGAGGACTACAGGTATATCAGAACTCCAACTAACACCCCTTGAAACAAAAGCACCAACTTAATTCACAGAAATGAGACCTATTAAATTGAAGTTTTAAATAACTAAGCTTTGTAGAATTTTAAAATGTAAATTATAGCTAAATGAACAAGTTTGATTCATGTGCAAATAAACTGAAATTACATTTTTTAACATACTATCTATCATGATATCATGATAGATGATGTCTTGGAAAAAGAGTTTGGCAAACAGCACAGCCTTTAGGCCAAATCTGGCCTTCGTTGTTTTTTTTTGTTGTTGTTGTTGTTGTTTTGTTTTTTTTTTTTTTTTGGTATGTAAAGTTTTACTGGAGGACATTCATGCTCACTCACATAGTGTCTATGGCTACTTTGATAAGAGCAAAAGCTTAGTAGCTGTGACAGAAATAGTAAGATCCAAAAAGCCTAAAAACTCTATGTAGCTTTAAAAAAAAAAAAATTTCTAGCAAACCATGTATACAGTATTTGGTGATGGTACTGTAGTCCCAGGACTTGAAAGGCTAAGGCAGGAGGATCTCAATTTCTTTTTTCTTTTCTTTTTTTTTTAATTTAATTTTTATTCATTTGCAAGCATAGATACATAGTGAGAAGACAGACACACAAAGAGAGAAAATGGTCATGCCTCTACAAACAAACTCCAGAAGCATATACCACTATGCACCTGGCTTTACATGGGTACTGGAGAATCAAACCTGGGTCCTTAGGCTTTGAAGGCAAGCACCTTAGCCACTGAGCCATCTCTCCAGCCCAGGAAGATCTCAACTTCAACATCAGTCTGAGCTATATAGCAAGAACCCATCTCAAAGAAAACAAAGCACAAAAAGGCTTAAATGCACACTAAATTTATAATTAATATGTCATATTTAATGTATAACATAAATATTTAGTAGTTTTAGCCCAATACAATGCAAAGCACCAATAAGTTGAACTTTTGTTAATAAGTGAGGCTATTGTCAGACTATGTATTACTTGTGGAAAATAACAGAATTATAAAATTAGCATTTAATTGCTCAAAAGTTTCTATTATGTGGGTAGTGGTCTCCATTATTCATTTTTGAGTCTCTCATGTATTATATATAACCCACTTTCAAATGGCAGTAAAAATCAAAGTAATGAATGTTTTATTATGATACATAATTGACAATTTTTAAATTAGTACTTCACAAGCCCATTTTCAGAAGAAAACTGGAAAATGCAAGTCCCATATTACCCTCTATAAATGGTTAACAAACTTTTCAAACAAAATATCATTGGAAATGCTCTAAATTCTATATTACACCTGACATATAATAAAGCATCTCTTCTCTTTCACACATATTTTTCTTATGCCAAGTCACTGTTCATTCAACTTCAAGCAAGTACAATTCAAGACTTTCTGCATCTACCAATCAAAAACTCCTCTACTATATCAATCACTTTACCACCCTCTCCCTCCATTATTGTATTAAACTTAAAATGTTTGCTTTTCAATTTAAAACACATGAAACAATTTTCTTAACTATAGAACTTAGGTCTTCATAATTAAAATGCATATATCTATGTGCAGGCAGCTTTCCCCACAGGTTTTTACTAGCCTTAGAGAACTTCAAAAGGAATTTACTGTATATTATTTTAAATCTAACATACACCTTTAAAAAATCTCAAATTCTTACCCTTCATTATTACTATATAACATCTTCTGACTCTAACTGCCCAAAGTTGAAACTGTAAAATAAGAATTCAGATCAAGAAGAACCCCAGTTGAATATTGATCCTTAATTATGTTCCTAAAATTGGATATAACATTGGAAAAATAGCCTGAGAATGAATGAAAAGTGAGATCACATATCTAAAAGTGGCATTGGCTGCTTCCTGTTACCATGTTTAGAAAAGTAATTATAACCAAATTTATTATAATATACAATAAACATTTGCAAGTACCTAGTATTATGTGGGCACAAACATTAAATACCTATACTCATCACATCTCTACATTAGCAATATTTCCCATTTTACAGATGAGAAAACTCAAGCTTATAAGTTTCACTGAACTTAGATGTAAACCCAGGTGGTAAAATCCAGAGCCCACCTACTGAATATCTCCAAGAACCTAAAACTCAACATTATATATGATGGGTATATGTTATATGCCTTCTGTTTTACACTGGCTTTACATAAACAAAAGCAAAATAATCACAATTTTGGGAAGCACTATTTTTGTTTATAGAAAAAAGTTTATCAATACTAAGTTTAGAAAGAAAAATTGATTCCTAAAATATGATTAAATCACTATTAGTCTTCAAAGTTTGATCATGGAAAGTGGTTATTAGATTTGTGTTAAGGTATTTTTTTAAGCCTTAATCATTTTGCAATTTGAATTCTTAAGGAAGTGACACTGAATGAAATAAAACTGCACATGTTATTTCATAGAACATTTAATTCTATATACACTTAGTGTGGACACTGGTGCCTTTTTAATCAATATACTATTGATATTAAGCCATACTAGATCTTAGTATCACAAATATAATAATTTTGCTATCAGAAACTATAGTGGTTTGAAGTAAAATGTCCCCCACAGCCGCACATGTTTGTGATTAAGTGTCATACGTAATCTCTAGCTGGTGGCGGCTTTTGGAGGTGGAGCATTACTGGAGTAGATGTGTTGCTGAGGACAGACACTGAGTTTTATTATTTCTTCGTCCATTTCCACAGGATGTTCAGACTTCATGCTCTCCTTTCTCCCTGCTGATGTGTCAGATATGATACCCACCTGCCTGTACTTGCTATTTTTCCCCACCATAATGAAGCTTCTGCTCAAAACTGTAATACAGAAATAAACCCTTTCCTTTCATAACCTGCTTCTTGTCCGGTGTTTTTCCAAGAAACAAAAAGGTAACCACTACATAAAATTGGTACTGACACTACTAAAAACCTGACCATGTGATTTTTAGTATATTGGAATTGGTTTGTGGGAAGAATATGGAAAGATTTGAAATTCAGACTAGAGAAGTTGTACAATGCTATAAGTAAAGCTTGATGGTCCATTTTGGTGAGAGTTTGGAAGACCAGAATGCTGACATATGGACTATGGAAGCTTGGCTTATGAACTTTCAGAAGGAAAAAAAAAAAAAGGGAATTTATTGGGAATTGGGCTAAATGCAATTCATGAGATATTCTGGCAAAGAGGTTCACTACATTCTGCTCATATCATGAGAACTTGAGTAAAGTTGAATTGAGAAGTAATGAATTTCTGTATATTGTAGAATGATGTGAAAAATATGAAGCACAGCATAGGACATGTCTCAGGTCCCAGAGACTGCAGCTGCTTCAGCTACAATTGATAAAGAGATTGCACCCATTGAGGATGGGCTAGCTGCTCTGCATTGGAACCATAAAAGGAATGTTGATTCTTTTGAAAGAAGGGCCCTGAAGGAAAAAATGCTGTTTCCTGCTTATGAAGGTTAGGTTTTGTTGTCAATGTGATCTTTTCTTTGGGTAGGTCTCTGAGGACGTTTATAAGAAGGCAGCCTCTCAGTAGGGGGCAAGATGTAAAGAAGCTCAAAGAAGCTAGAACTAAACATCCTTTCCTGTGTGGAAAGTGCAGGAAGGAAATTCCAGAGACTAAGGAAGCCATTAAGTCTGGGGAAGGGTTGCAAGACCCCACCCTAAGGCTATATAAAGGGGAAGAAATTTTCTCCTTGGCTCCCTTTCTGTTGGCTGCTGGTGCTTTTTCGTGACTTGCACTCACATCCTGCTCTCCTACCCTTCCTGGACAATGAAACTCAGTTTCCTCAGCCTCACATCGTGGACTTGAAGAGCAGCCACTCCCAAGGAAGCCATCAGGCCTTCTGGGCTGGATTGGGACTGCTGAGGCATCCAGCCACAAGGACTGAACAGCTACTGGTTTCTTCACCTGTGGGCCTGCAAACTGCTATTGTTGGACTGTCATAAACTACGCCAATAAATTCCCTTTTACTACAATCCATTCTACCAACTCTGTTTCCTCTAGAGAACCCTAACTACTGCAGATTTGGTACCAGGAGTGGGGTGATTCACTGAGATGAATCTGACCATGTGGATTTTGATCTTCTGTAACTTGTGTGCTGAAAGAATGGACATGGACTTGATACTTGCACCTGAAGATGCCTTCCAGAGCGGTAAGCCAAGTTTTATAGACTATTCTGGTGAGAATTTTGAAATGCTCAGTTCAGAGAGAATTGTATTTGGAGGCCTGGCTTGTGAACTTTCTATGGGGAAGGAGAGACTGCAGAAAACCTTAATAGAAGTGTGTGCCTGGGTCAAGGGGTGGATGTGTCCTACTGCCCATGCCCAGGGAGTTTAACCAAGGTTAAATTTAAGTAATGGACTGTGTGCTTAGCTATGGAGATGGGACTGAGAATTTAAGATTTTAAGTTAGAAAAACCTCAAAGCAAGCTTAACTTACTGGCCCAGAGACTGGCTTTTGATTATGGCCAACTGCTTTACACTGAAACAATGGAGAGATGCCTGAGGTGTTTTCACCCAGGAAGGACAGAAAGATGGACTGTGCAAACTCTTTGGAAAGGAAATCGCTGAAACAAAGGAATCTGCTCTTCAAAGTCACATTTATTTTGTCCCTGAATTAACAACTTGGCTGTGTCCTGCATACCTGGTATTGCTTTTGGAAGCATGAGAAATGCATGCATAGAGTAAAGTGCACAGGGTTCCAGGAGCCACTGCTAAGATGCGGTATTTGGAACAGGGCGTGAAGTCCCTGATTGCCAAGTGAAGCCACTGGAAAGTGGACCGTGGTTTGCAATGGAGACCCTAAGACGTTTTGGACATACCAGGACTTTGCAAGGGCTACCATAAAGCGGTGTTGGCTTGGGATGGAAGTTTCCCCAGGTACTCAGCCAAGCTGAAGGGACAGAATCAGAAAATCCAGAGACTGTCACTCACTGGTTGTGCTATAGGACTTAAACTGCAGATGTGGATATTTGCTAATGTTTGTTGAGTTTGCATTTGCCCTCCTGTCTGTTCCCTGTTCTCTGTGTGTGGTGTTGGTAATGGGTTTCTCTCTCTGCTTGGACCTGTGAAAGGGGAGCAGCCTCTTTTGCATTCTGGAACTTCCCCTGTATCTATAGCTACAAATAAATACTTTCCTCCCCCAAATCGTGCCTGGTTTGAAGATTCATCCCAGTGGCGTGTGGCTGACTACACCTGCTCCACAAGGTAGAGCTTCATCACCCTAGATAAGTAAAATTGGCAGCATGCAACTGGTACTAGTTTTGAAAGCATCAAGGTGCAAGAAATAGAGGGTCATGAAATGTTGAATGATGGTTCTACAAATGGCCACTGAGGCTAGCAATTTGAGGCACGGTTAAGGTCCCTGCATAGAGGCCATCAGGAGCAAGGGAGTGATGGCAAAGAGCTGTAAAAATGAACCATGGGTTGCAATGGGGCCACAAAGAGTTTGGATTAATCAGGACTGGAAAGCTGCTGGCTCAGGTGAATTCTGCCAAGGAAGCAAGCAGCACAGCTAGAGGGGCAGAGGAGCCCAGAAGATTTCATCACAACTCCCAGGTACTGCACATGGAGCTGCAGGAGGTGGTATTTGCTCTACTGGTTTTTAATCTTGCATTGGTCATTTATCCTTGCTATGCCCACATCCCATCCCTACCTTTTAAAGTAGGAATGTTTGTTCTCTGCCATTAGTGTTTAAAGTATGTAACTTGTGTTTTTTTCTTCTTGGTTTATAGTTAAGAGGCTGTTTTGAGTCTCAAGTGAGATTCTGGACATTGGACTTTTGAACAGTATTGTAATTGGTAAATTCTATGAGGACTTTTTTTAAAAGTTAGACTGAATGAATTTTGTATCATGAGACAGACATGAATCTCTGAAGGCCAGGGGTAGAATATGGTGGTTTGTATGTAAAATGTCCCCACTAGCCTCATACTTTATCCCCAGAGTTGGGAGAAGGAGCCTTGCTGGAGGAGGTGTGTTGGTAGGGGTGGGCACTGAGGTCTATTTGTCCATTCCCACTAGGTGTTCAGAACTCACTTGTACTCTCTTTTCTCCCTGATGACATATGGAAATGTAATGCCCAGCTGCCTGCTCTTGCAATGTTTTCCCAGCCATGATGCTTCCCCTCTGTAAGCTTTCCTTACTTAAGCGACTTCTGGTCAAGTGTTTTGTCCTAGCAACAAGAAGGTAACTGCTATAATAACTGATTTCAGATAACACAGATATAAGCAAAGATAGAATGTTAAACAGGTTACTATGGTTGGCATTAATAAAATTTTAGAGCCCAGCATCGTGGCTTTAATCCTAGCACTCAGGAGTCAGAGGTAGTCGGAGCAATGTGAATTCAAGGCCACCCTGAGACTACATAGTTATTTCCAGGTTAGCCTGGGCTACAGCAAAACCCTACCTTGGGGGGGGGGAGGGAGAGAAGAAAAGAGAAAAATATTTTAGAAATGAAGGACATTTTATAGGTCATCTAGTCATTTCAATTTCCAGTCTTTACAAGCCCAGGTTTTCTAAATATAGCTAGACATGGTATATAATGCCTTTAATCTCAGCATTTGGGAAGCTCAGGCAAGAGAATTACCATAAATTTGTGACTAGCCTGGATTACATAGTGAGCTTCAGGCCAGTTTAGGCTAGAAAATGAATCTCTGTCTCAAAAGCAAACAAAAAAAATAAATAACATATCCAGTCAACATTTTAATATGAAAAGACTTAAAATGGAGAAGCAGAGATTGGAAAAAATAATATATTTTAAAAAAAATCCAAAATAAATTAATTTTCACAGGAGAAATTATTATAGGAGACCACTGTCTACAGCAAATACACACACATGCACACACATCTTACATAGACTGCCCAAAGACCATTTGCAGGGGGGAAAAAAACACTTTATCCTAACAAGGTGTTGAATGGAATAATGGCATGTCTTAAAAGGTATTCTGCTTTCAAATACTGTTTGTATGTATTAGTCTAAATACAAGTGAAGAAAATCCACAGCTGTGTATTCCTCACATCTTTAATATGTTAATATGCTTTAACAAATGGAGATTTTCCAAAAGAAGTATTATGTAGAATGTTCAAAATTTATTTGACCATATGTAAAACCTTTTGGGAGGCTAGAGAGATGGCTCAGCAGTTAAGGCATTTGCCTGCAAAGCCAAACAACCTGGGTTTGATTCTCTAGTACCTATGTAAATGCACAAAGTGGCACATGCATGTGGAGACTGTTTGTAGTGGCTAGATGCCCTGGCACACACCCATATTCTCTCTCTCTCTCTCTCTCTCTCTCTCTCTCTCTCTCTCTCTCTCTCTCTCTCTCTCTCTCTCTCTCTCTCTCTCTCCCTCCCTCTCTCTCTCTCTCTTTCTCTCTCTCTTTCTCCCTCCCTCCCTTCCTCTCTCTCCCCCTTGCAAATAAATAAAATATTTTTTAAAAACATCCAGACAAGTGTCAGAGAACAAACTTAGAAAGACTAGAAAGTACAATTCATAGAAAATAAGATCAAAGACCCATAGCTAATCATGCATTCAAATTAAAGCAATGAAAAGGAACTGTGTTAGAAAGTATTACTATCTATTACACGTATACTACTTTTCTAAAACGTCCTTAGACATTCAGTCTCACATGGCATATAAGAAGTGGAAGTAGTCGCCGGGCATGGTGGCGCACGCCTTTAATCCCAGCACTCGGGAGGCAGAGGTAGGAGGATTGCTGTTTGAGGCCACCCTGAGACTACATGGGCTAGAGCGAGACCCTACCTCGAAAAACCAAAAAAAAAAAAAAAAGAAGTGGAACTAGTCACAGTGATGGCTCTAAGTAAGTTACTTGCTGTGGTTCTAATTGAAGACCTGCAAAGGAAGTATGTTCATGTAAAGCTCAGGAAAGATGGAGTGGAGCACAAGAAGAAAACAAAAAAGAAAGAAGACTTCAGGAACTGTTAGAAAAGAAGCTGTCCAGCACACTTTTCCCCTTCAAGAAGCAGAAATTCTTCTCCACTGCTATGGTCTGAATGTATGAATGTATGTTCCCCAACTCCCACCCCATGCCAAATTAATATGTTGAAATCTAATCCTCAAGGTAATGGTAAAGCCTCTGGGAAGTAATTATGTCACAGGATCTCCATACTCAAAAATGGGATTGGTGCCCTTCTAAAAGAGCCTTAAGGAAAGTGTTTATATTTCTGCATGTCAGGGCATAGGTTGAAGGTGCTATCCATTAGGCACAGGCCCTCATCAGATGTCAAATTTGCCATCAACTTGATCTCAACTTCGCAGTCTAAGGTTTATTGTTACAGACTGAGCTGATTAAGACATCCTTGCTGGAACCCACATGCTGGGACCCAGCCTGGCTAAATGTCTGTGGGCTAAGTTTTAGAATATAATATGAGGCCAGACGAGGTGGCATACACAGCTTTGGGCCTAGCCCAGGCGTGATGGCATAGCACCTTTGATCCTAGCATGCCTCTGCCCCCAGGAGGTAGGGGTGACAGCTGATAGCCTTAATCCTGTTTGTTAATGCTAATAAGCTTTGTTCCTGCTTGCTGAGCTCCCTTTTGAGAGAGATAAGGCTATACAATACATCTTTGGGATATATAAAGGTTGGATGTTGGAATAAAGTTTTGAGATTTGCCCTGACTTATCTCCCAGCCGCGTGTCGCGTGTGATGTGGTTCTCCGGCCGCCATATTCACCTCTCCCCGATGGAGCCTGTCTCCTGCTGGCCTTGGCTTGGGCTCCCTCTCAGGGGGCCAGAGGTCCGCGCTTTACCCAACACCCACATACACTGCTGAAGGGAGTACAAACTTGTACATCCAGTATGGAAAAAGTATGGAGGCTCCTCAAAAATCTGAAAATAGAACATTTGATAAAAGTTATACCACTCCTGGGCATATTCTACTCTTTACTACAGAGATACTTGTTCAGCCATTTCTTGCTGCTTTTTTCACAATAGCTAGGAATTGGAAACAGTCCAGATGCCTATTAACCAAAGAATAGATAATGAAGATGTGGTACATGTATACAGTGGAATTCTAAGTGGTAAGGAAAAATAAAATAATAAAATTTGCAGGAAAATGGATGGACTTGTGGGAAAAAAAATCATACTAAATGACATTGCTCAGAAAGACAAATGTCACACTATTTATATGCAGTTCCTAACATGGAACAACTTGATTTATTTGAAAGTTGCAGTAAGCATTAGTAGTAGTGGCAATAAACTAGAATGAGGCTAGAAGAGTGGAAACAGGGAGGGATGAGAGGAAGAGATACTTGACAGGCAAGTAGAGGGAGAGAATGCAGGGGGTAGAAGGGCTTGGGGGAGGATGGAGGGGGTAATTACACAAAACTAATGATAGCATGAATCAGTACCATAGAAATTTCTTCCTGGTTAGCTAATGATATAACTCTAAAAGGGGGGGGGGATTTCCAGGCAGAAGTACCCTATTCGGGGTACAGAAAACCCTAAAACTATAGGCTCTGGCTACTAAATCCTAGAACTGGATTACCTCCCACAGAGAGATGTTGGTCAAGGGGGCCCATGAGGTCCCCAAAACAACACAGGCTATTGCAAAACACTTGGCTACCCACTAGAGCTAAATGGAAAGACCCTAGTGCTGAAAACACCACAGGCTGTGAGCACAAATAATAAGAAATCACACTGGAACTGAGAAGGAAGCCAGCTCCTTGCTGGCTAACCCTCATAATGTTGGAAAGTACTATGTGAGCTGCTAAGCAATAAGTCACCAAAAACATAAACAAGCAGGGGATCTTAACACTATACAGAAATCAACCAGCTCAGCAAGATGTACACACCTTGCAAAAGTGGCACACAGGCTATGGGGGCAATTGACTGCTCTCTAGATAAGAGGCCCACTCAGTAGGAGGGAATTTATACCTAGCACTGAGAACCTAGTCAGAATCCTTTGGATAGGAAGGTCATAGACTCTAGAGAGATGCTCCCTCTGTCCTTTGGCTAAGAAGAGAGAGTGTGCCCATCACAAAGTCTTTGAAAGCACTGTTTACTCCCTTTGATCCATGTTACTCTCACTCTTGGCTGGAGAATTTGCTTTCTTCACAGATGACAGCAAATGCCAGAGAGAACCAAGATCTACCAATATCAAAGGAAAAGATAGCTAACTGTCTAGCATGAGATGAGTCATCTCTATCACATCTTCCAGGGCCAAAAGACTACAGGGGAGAGTGCAGTTCTCACTGCTAGTCTGAAAACTTCCTCCATGGAGATGGTGGTTGACACTGAGGAGACTCAAAACTCATCAAAACAGAAATTCAGAGGATGAAGAGAGCTCAACACTAAAGGAGACGTATAACACGCCCACCAAGGCTCAGGAAACACTGTGGAAGAGAGGGCAGAGACAGTTTAAGAGCCACAGGGTTGGAAGGTGTATCTGAGACTGACTAGTGCACTGATGACCCCACAGTGAATACCAACAACACCACTGAGCATGGGAGAGGGGAATAAAAGAGGATAACACAAAGGGACTACAACCAATATACAATATGTTCATACTGTGAAGTTTATAATGAAAAAGTAATTGTTTTAACAAAAGACATCCTCTCTGTGAGTCTGATAAAGTTACCTATTTAATATCTCTCTACCAAGGATAGCAGATACAGACCTGGGGCCAAAGTCATCAACATCCTACTCAAAATGACTGGCCAAAAGATGGACATGTGAACTAAACCAGGTGAAGGAACATTCTAGAATTATATATAAAAATATCATAAGAAAGAAAATCTTTCCTGTGGACTCACTAGTTAGGAAAAAGGCTGAAACCCCCTATAATAAATACCTAAACTGTCCCTCTCTTCCCAATTCTAACTGTAAGAAAGCACGCCTGCAACATACTTAGAAAACAGAACACTGAACAGAAAATTCCCATGATTATATTAATTCCCTGACCACCTGGTTTGAGCCCCTGAAGTGTGTGTATGTGTGTATGTATATATTCCCCTTTCACCTAAACAGACTTTTAAGCTCAGTATCTTTCACTGGTGTACCAATTTGAGTTAGATGCCCCCATAAACTCATGTGTTTTGAATGCTTAGTTCTCAGCTGATAGTAATTTGGGAGGTGGAGTCTTGCTGGAAGAGATGTGTTGGGAGCAAGCTTATGGGTGTGATAGCTCTCCATAAGCTTCCCATTGCTAGAATCTAGCTTACTTTCCTGGTGCTGTTCTCCACATGCTATGGTAAGGAGGTGATATCCAGCCTCTGCTTATAGCATACTTTCCCCTGTCATTAGGCTTCCCCTTAAGACTGTAAGCCAAATAAAAAACTTTCCAGCCAGACGTGGTGACACATGCCTTTAATTCCAGAACTCTGGAGGCAGAGGTAGGAGAATCACCATGAGTTCAAGGCCATCCTGAGAATACATAGTGAATTCCTGGTCAGCCTACCTCAAAAAAAAAAAAAACAAAAAACCTTTACTGCCATCAGCTACTTTTGGTCAGTTGCTTTGTGAAAGCAACATGAAAGTAACTACAACAATAAGCAATGAAAGAGTTCTAGTCATATAACCCAAGAAAAAGATATACATCAAGAGAACTTATCAATATTAAAAAGCTAATACTCAAAAAAGTTAACAATGTTCATTAGTATAGCATGTTTAGAAGGCAAGTTGGTAATTTCCATCAAAATTTTTAAATGTATATATCCTTAATCAAAAATTTCTACTTACAGTAATTAATTTTACTTTATTTTAAAAAAAATGTTAACTACAATATTACCAAGTGGGGACATACTGCCCAAAGCATAAGCTATGATGCAATTTAAAAGCCATTTACAAGAAGGCTGTATATGTATTTTTTAAAGATCTATATAAAAT
>PVHP010016483.1:0-23688 GCA_004024765.1 Zapus hudsonius
TGGGTTCTGTGTTTCCTGCCCCTCCCTAGTATGAGTTCCCCGAAGACAGGCTTGCTGTCTGCTTACCTGGACCCTCTCAGCATAAAATTGGTTTTGAGTAGAAATGTGTTGAGTGAATGAGCATATTCCCATTTCATAGAAGGGGAAACAGGCAGGTGGGGGGAGCCATTGACTATTGACATTATTGGTGAGGACCAGAACCTGGGTCTGGATTAGTTGGTGACTCCAGCTGTCCCTGTTGAGTGGTGGGTTCTGGTAGTGGGGTAGAGAGGGTAGCCTTGTGCTCAGATGTATCCATCCTGAGTCCAGGCACAGCCTGAGCCAGTGGTGCCTCCTTAAAGCTATGCCTGCTGTATGCCTGGGGCAAGAGTGATGCAGTGAAGTGTCAAGCGGGAGAAATTAGGGGCTATGCAACACACGAAGCTTGGCTTGTGGGAGCCACTTGTTTGTGGTACTGCCATGGGTCAGTGGTGTCTTGGTCCTGATCAGCTGCTCCCCCTTGGGTGCAGGCTCAGGGCAGAGCTTTGGGATGACTCACTGTCCAGGCCTCCAGCTCTGTTGTTCCGTAGTATAAGCCTCCTCTCCACAAAGCTGGAGAAACTCCTGCAGGAGGCAGCTGTGCAGCAGGCCAAGGCTTGCTTTGGCTTGGAATGTGAGCTTTAGGTGTGAACTTGCTTCTCCTGCCCCTGCCTGTTCCGGAGGGCCATCTCATGTTTGGTCAGTGCTGTTCTGAGGCTTTAGGGCCAGGATGTGGCTTGTGAGGTCCTATCAGTCCTCCCTTGAACATGACAGGTGTGTGAGCTCATGGCCTTTTACTCTGCTGGGGATTGAACCCAAGGCCTTGCACATTCTAGGCAGGCACTCTACCGCTAAGCCATGCCCCAGCCCTCACTGTGGGCACCTCAGACACTCTACTGCTGAGTCACATCCCCTAGCCCTCTTTACTTTTGGAGACAGGGTCTTACAAGTTATCCAGAATGGCCTTGAGTTTACAGCTCTGCCTCATACACCCATGGAGCTGGGATGACAGGTGTGTGCTGGCTGTCCCAACTGGGGCCATACTGACTGGGCTGACACCTCATTGCCTGTCCTCTGTGGTGTGTCCTTAAAGAAGGTATTGCGCTTTGCCTCAGTTTCCTTCATTGTGGCATGGGGTTGACAGCATCATGAATGGCCCTCAGGAAGCATTGGAGCAGTGCTTGGTTGGCTCAGTGTCAGCAGTGAGCTCAGGAACCCAGGGACCAGTCAAGGGCTGGCTTATCCACTGACAGGAGAGGTTCTCTGACCAAGCCTCTGTCCGCCCTGTTCCTCTGCAGTTTCGCCACAGTCCCACTCTTCTCGACCCGCCTGTACCCGCCACCTCCTCACCTTGGGCACAGGGGATGGGGGCCCTGCCCCGCCTCCTGCCCCCTCCTCTGCCTCCTCCTCACCTTCCCCTTCCCCTTCCTCATCTTCCCCTTCCCCTCCTCCACCCCCTCCACCCCCAGCTCCCCCAGCCCCTCCTGCCCCGCGATTTGACATCTATGACCCCTTTCACCCCACTGACGAGGCCTACTCCCCACCACCTGCCCCGGAGCAAAAGTATGACCCCTTTGAGCCCACGGGCTCCAACCCCAGTTCGTCAGCCGGGACCCCCTCACCGGAAGAGGAAGAGGAGGAGGAAGAGGAGGAGGAAGGCCTGTCACAGAGCATCAGCCGCATCTCCGAGACCCTGGCTGGCATCTATGATGACAACAGCCTGAGCCAGGACTTTCCAGGTGATGATAGCCCTCGCCCAGAACCCCAGCAGCCACCAGCTGTCCCTGGGACACCACCGCAGGCCGATTCCACCAGGGCTGATGGAGCCCCGCGCCGCCGGGTCTTCGTGATGGGGCCCGAGGTGGAGGCCTGCCGGGAAGGCAAGGTGTCTGTGGAGGTGGTAACAGCTGGTGGGGTCGCACTGCCACCGCCGCTGCTGCCCCCTGCGGACTCTGAGATCGAGGAGGGTGAAATAGTGCAGCCTGAGGAGGAGCCCCGGGCAGCCCTATCGCTGTTCCGCGCTGGTGGGCGTCTGCCCCGGCCTCCGCCTCCCACTGCCACGGCCCCCCCGGCGCCCCCACCGCCCCCCGCACCTGCGCCTCGAGCCCCCGAGGGGGATGACTTCCTGTCGCTCCACGCAGAATCGGATGGCGAGGGTGCCCTGCAGGTGGACCTTGGGGACCCGGCGCCCGCACCTCCTACTGCTGATGCACGCTGGGGCGGCCTGGACCTGCGCCGCAAAATCCTCACCCAGCGCCGCGAGCGCTACCGGCAGCGCTCGCAGTCACCAGCCGCCCCAGCGCCGGCTCGCAAGAAGGCCCGGCGGGAGCGCCAGCGCAGCGGGGAGGCCCGAGAGCCTGCCACGCCCGACCCGCCGCCTGCCGCCCCTGCGCCCGCCGCCTGGGACTCCAAGAAACACCGCTCCCGGGACCGCAAGCCCAGCTCCCATGCCACAGCCCGCCGCCGCTCGCGCTCGCGCTCGCGCTCTGCCCGCCGCCGTTCGCGCAGCCCCGAGCGCCGCCGCGGGGGCAGCCGCAGGTCCAGGTCCCGGGAGAAGCGGCGGCGCAGGCGGCGCTCTGCCTCACCGCTGCCCGCCACGTCCTCGTCCTCGTCCTCTAGGAGGGAGCGCCATCGAGGCAAGCACCGCGAAGGCGGCAAGAAAAAGAAAAAGCGCTCTCGCTCCCGGGGCGAGAAGCGGGCCGCAGATGGGGGAGAGAAGCCGCCCGCATCAGCCCTGCCACCCTCCAGCTCTGTCTCGGGCGACCGCGACAACCGGCGACGGGGGGCCGTCCCACCCTCCATCCAAGACCTCACGGACCATGACTTGTTCGCCATCAAGCGGACCATCACGGTGGGGCGGCTGGACAAGATGGATTCCCGCGCGCCCTCACCGCCCGCCTCATCCCCAAAGCGCGAGGTCCTCTACGACTCGGAGGGCCTGAGTGCGGACGAGCGGGGCGGCAAGAGCAGCGAGAAGGACCGGCGGCGGTCAGGGGCTGCCGCTGCCTCCTCGAGGGAGAAGGGCTCTCGGCGGAAAGCTATGGATGGGGGGGATCGGGACAGGGACAGAGACCGGGACAGGGACAGGTCATCCAAGAAGGTACGGCCACCCAAGGACTCGGCATCTTGCTCAGGGCCCTCAGCCAAGGCAGCGGTCAGCAGTGGCTCGGGTTCGTCATCGTCGTCCTCGTCCTGCTCGTCCCGCAAGGTGAAGCTGCAGTCCAAGGTGGCTGTGCTCATACGGGAGGGCGTCAGCAGCACCACACCTGCTAAGGATGCTGCCTCCACGGGTTTGGGCTCCATTGGGGTCAAGTTCAGCCGTGACCGGGAGAGCCGCTCCCCTTTCCTCAAGCCAGATGAGCGGGCTCCCTCGGAGGTAGCCAAGGCCGCTCCAGGCAGCACCAAGCCCAAAAAGACTAAGGTCAAGACCAAGGCTGGGGCCAAGAAAGCTAAGGGGACCAAGGGAAAGACTAAGCCATCCAAGACCAGGAAGAAAGTCCGCAGTGGAGGCAGCGGCGTGGCCAGCGGCTCTGGGTCCCTAAAGAAGTCCAAGGCTGACAGCTGCAGCCAGGCTGCCAGTGCCAAGGGGGCGGAGGAGACATCCTGGTCTGGGGAGGAGCGGGCTGCCAAGGCCCCCAGCACCCCGCCACCCAAGACAGCCCCACCGCCGCCAGCACTCACTCCAGACTCCCAGACCGTGGACAGCAGCTGCAAGACCCCCGAAGTCTCCTTCCTGCCTGAGGAAGCTAATGAGGAAGCTGGGGTACATGTCGGGGCAGAGGAGGAGGAAGAAGAGGAAGAGGAGGAGGAAGAAGAGGAAGAGGAGCAGCAGCCGGCCACCACCACAGCCACCAGTACAGCTGCTGCAGCCCCGAGTGCCGCCCCCAGTGCAGGGTCCACGGCTGGAGACTCTGGTGCAGAGGACGGCCCAGCAGCACGGGTTTCTCAGCTACCCACGCTGCCCCCACCCATGCCCTGGAATCTGCCGGCAGGTGTGGACTGCACCACCAGTGGTGTCCTGGCCTGTGAGTATGTGTGATGGGGTTAGGGAGAGTCCTTAAAAGAGATGATTGACCTAAGGCATGGTGGGGAGGGCTGGTCAGGGTCTTGTAGAGGCCTCCAGGCTGTGGACATGCTGGGAACAGGCAAGGCCAAGGAGCACACACTGGGAGAAGGGTAGGTCTGGGATCCACTTGTGGTTGGTAGGAAGAGGACCAGAACGCTGCTACCTCCCTTAGGGGTGTCAGGAGATAATAGAATGTCCTCCAACCTCTCTGGGTGTGCACCAGCCAGAGTCCCAAGAACACATGGGGATGGCTGTGCCTTCTTGTGAAGGTGAGGCCTCAGGGCCAAGCCAGAGACAAAGCAGTAGGAGTCTAGGTAACGTTCACCATCTCCTGTCCACCACCCCTCCTGCAGTGACTGCACTCCTCTTCAAGATGGAAGAAGCCAACCTAGCCAGCAGAGCGAAGGCCCAGGAGCTGATCCAGGCCACCAACCAGGTGCACTTCCCGGGAACCAGTTCCCACAACCCCTTTTGTCCTCTGCTTGGGGTAGGAGTGAAACTACAACTCCTAGCAGGCTCTGGGCCTGCTACACCCATACCTTGAGAACCCCACCTCCCCCTCTTGGTTCACCCCTCCTGCTCTTCCCACAGATCCTCAGCCACCGGAAGCCACCATCCAGTCTTGGGGTAACCCCAGCTCCTGTACCCACCTCCCTGGGTCTGCCTCCAGGCCCCTCTAGCTACCTGCTTCCTGGCAGCCTCCCTCTGGGGGGCTGTGGCTCTACCCCTCCCACCCCCACTGGGCTGGCCACTGCATCTGACAAGAGAGAGGGCAGCAGCAGCTCCGAGGGACGTGGGGACACAGACAAGGTGACCTTGCCTCGGGAGTTGGGTTAACCCAAGCTCTGTAGAGTTAGACTTTCCCAGGATGGAGTGGGTGGCAAAGGTGCTGGTGTTGGGCACTTAAAAAGACAGGGACTTGGGGAGGTGGCTCAGTGGTTAAAAATTCATGCTTGCTGAGCCTGTTGGCCTGGGTTAAATTCCCTGGAACCCTCATAAAGCCAGACACAAAAAGTGATGCAAGTATCTGGCATCTGTTTACAGTGGCAAGAGACCTGATGTGCCTATCAGGCCTGGGTAAGACTCAGTTGTAGAGTGTCTGCCTGGGATAACTGCCCTAAGAACACCAGGAAGACCCTAAGTAGGACTTCCACTGCAACTACTACCATTCCGTCTGTGCTCATTTAGTCTTTTTTGTCCTTCTTCTGCCACCATCTCCACCCACCAGTACCTGAAAAAGCTGCACACACAGGAACGGGCAGTGGAGGAGGTGAAGCTGGCCATCAAGCCGTACTACCAGAAGAAAGATATCACCAAGGAGGAGTACAAGGATATCCTGAGGAAGGCCGTCCACAAGGTGTGGCTCACAGGAGACAGGCAGCTCAGGAGGGATGGGGTTGGGGTAGAGTGGGGCTTGAGGGCATGGGCCCAGGCATTGGGGGAGTGGCCTCCATCAACCCAGGATGGAAGGTCTAGGGGCTGGTGGGGATTGTAGCTCCTCTGTGCTCCCCAGATCTGCCACAGCAAAAGTGGGGAGATCAACCCCGTCAAGGTGAGCAACCTGGTACGGGCCTACGTCCAGCGCTACCGCTACTTTCGCAAGCATGGCCGCAAGCCTGGGGACCCCCCAGGACCTCCCCGGCCACCCAAGGAGCCAGGGCCCCCAGACAAGGGTGGTCCAGGTCTGCCCCTGCCTCCCCTCTGAGACTCCTACTACCCCATGCCCCTCGCCTCTGAGATTCTGGACATATTTATGGCTCCACCTCCCCACTTCCCTTCCCCATCAGTGGTATGATAGGGGAAGGTTGCTATGGGAAGAGAGCCTCCCTGACCCCTTCCACCCATTTCTCTGGCACCCAAGCCTGTTTCCTCTGTCCCATCCCCCTGTTCATGCCCCTCCTGATTTCATTAAAGATTTCATGAGATATTACCCCTTCTCAGACTGATTTGAGGAAGAGTTGGGGAGAGACACCCCAAGGCTTGACTGAAGTCTGAAAGGAAGTGGGAGATAAGACTTGGGAGATATATGCATGCTGTCTGGGCCTCAGTTTTCTCACTGGCATAGAGTATATATTGGGGGTTGTATGAGACCAGAACAATGCCTATTGACAGAGCAGTATCACGACTGGAGGATTGGCTTCGCTTCACTGAGTTCTTGTTCAGCACCCCTGTGAGAAGGAAGCTAAGGCATACAGCTTCTACTACCCAAACTGCCTACAGGCCTCTCCCCCACAGCATCAGTTCTAGGACCTGTCCTGTCCACTTCCTCCTTTGTGACCTTGTGGGGTGACCACAGGTGGAAAGCTGGCAAGTGTAAGCCATCCCTGCATCCTGTCTGGTCCTCACAGGTTGAGTACCTGAGTTAACATCACTGTAGATGAGTAAAGCTCCAGACAGACACAGTCATTCACAGTGTCAGTGGTGGGAATTGCTTTATTAATGTGAATGGAGCTGGCCTCAGGCCTCCCCAGTGGCCTGGAAGTCCATCTCCTCCACCAGGTCCTGGAGGTAAGCCTTGTATTGGTCAGAAGTGAGGGAGAGGGGCTGGCTGTTGGAAATATGCAGGTCCACAGTGTTCTCCAGGGAGGAGGCGCCCCCAGTCCTAGCTAAGTCCAACAGAGCCCTGAGGCACGTAGGAACCACCTGCAGGAGGTATTGGAAGTAAACAGGGCAAACCTTTAACCAGGGCTCCCAGCATAGCCCAAGGTGCATCTTCAGCCCCAGGGCTGCTGGAAACTAGTCTCTCCTGTCACAAGCATCCAGAGTCCCCAGGACTAGCACCTAGAAAGACTCCTGGGAGCAGTCGATCTTGGAGGGCTAGCAGGTCTTGCAGCCTGATAGCTTCTACAGGATTCAGTATGAAACAGGCTTTGGAGGAAGGCCATGTAAAGCATGGCCAGAAGCCCCAGAGAGGGGTGGTTTCAGAATCCCTTTTCTTAAAGGGGCTTCTGGGAGTTGTAGTTCCTGGTTGTCACTGCTGTCCTCAAGCCCACCCACCTAGCCCCTGGAGCCCAAGAAGGAGGTACCTTGACCATCACCAGCCTCTTGACCCATGGTTGATCCTGGGGCCACGGTTCCCCTATGCAGAACCACAGGGTGTAGCGTGGGGAACGTCTGCTTCCTTCCATGAAGGCAATCAGATCTGGGGACCCAGGAGCCAGGTCAAGGAAGGGAAGACTAAGGCCCTCTGCCTTCATGATGAATGCTGTCGGTTTGGCCAAAATCCCAGTAGTTCTGGCACAAACTAAAGTGTTCTTTCTCTACCTTCCCTGGGGGAGGGCTGGGAGGTCAACCCATCCTACCTCACCCAGAGCCTGAGTCAGGAGGGAGACAGCCCCAGGACAGTCCATACCCCAAGGGTGTACAGTGTACTTTACTGCTGCTTAGCTCTTATGTATGGATGTGTTCAGTATGTAGTCAGTAGCCACCTGTGGCTACCCACTCTCGCTCTTCTCTCTCCCCCCTCCCTCCATGGCTATCCTATGGCTATTCACACTTAGAGTCAATGAATGTGCCTGCTAAGGTATAACAGACCAGTAATCGCAGCACTCAGAACAGTGGTAAGAGGACTGATGCAAGTTCAAAGCCAGCCTGGACTACAAAGACAGACCCTGTCTCAAAAAAAAAAAAAAAAAAAAAGAGAAAAACTACTAAGTTGCACTTGGCTCCTTTGGCTTCTCACCAATCACATGGCTTGCAAACCACAATAGATGGTACATGAGGGAGGAGCTCACTCCTATCACCACAGAAAGTTCTTTTGGATAGTGGAGCCCTAATGGATTTATCTCCTCCCTCAGGGCCTAGACATGCCAAGTAAGTGCCCTACCTCTGACCCAACACCTTTTCTATGGATTCTAGGCAGGAGCTTTACTGCTGAGCCACACCCACAGCCACATCAATCCACTCTTCCTTGAGCTCTGCATGCACACTGGGGACTGAGCCACACACACAATCAAGCAGGAGAGGAGTCGGGCCCTAGTCTTGAGAGGGCAGGCCTGTCCTTTGCCATGATGCACAAGGCACAGGGTCTGAATTTAGTCACCTGTGGTAGCTTGCTGATTCCCATGCAGAACACTCACCTGTTATAAAGGGCTTCAGGTTGAACACGCCTCCATCTGTGTCCTTGGGGACCTCTCCATCAGGTCCACGCCCGCTGTCTGGGAGGAGCTCCTCACCCAAGGCCCAGTAGGCATGGGAATGCCCCAGCCTCCGGGCCCAGAGCTGCTGTCCCACCCGCCACAGGGCCAGACCCTGGCCAAGGTAATCCAGCACACGCCTCACGTATTTCCTCACAGAGCCATCTGTTAGGAACATTCTGGGATCCGGAAGCATTACTGGCTGCCAGGGCAGTGTACTTTCACTCGTTTCACAGCCTACCAGCCGCAGGCCCCCTGGGCAGAAGATGGTCTGCTGGTAGACGTGGCGCCCTCGGTAGAAGGCTGTCACCTCGAACTCCCACTCTGAGCAGCAGCAGTGGTGTGAAGGGGTGAGACAGAGAGGGCTGTCAGGGCCTCTCTGTCAGGGCCACTGTCCCTGACACAGCTCTCCTACCCCCCAGCTGGTACTCACGCTCGTTGTCAGCCACCAGCACCTGCCTCAGAGGGTTGTCTTGAGGTACCACATTTGGGAGGCTGTCCAAGTGGGGGCTCAGTAAGGTCTCAATGCACTCAGGAACAATAGGGAGGCCCGAGGGCCTCTCAATTGGGAGGGAACCCAAGGCCATATCATCCAGTAACTCCGAGAGGTCTTCCTGGAGGAAAAAAAGCCTTGTTTGGGTCAGGCAGGTGGCCAACTAGAAGAGAAGGAATGGAGGGTCCAGGGAGATAGGACAGGGTGTCACCAACAGGCCAGTGGGACTGGGCAAGCTTGAGTGCATTCTCACCTGGCCATCAGAGATACTGTTTCCACCATTGAGTTCAGGAGAGGCATCGAGCTGCACAAGGTCCCCTGCTCCTGTCCAGAGAGGGTGTGAGCAGAGGTGGGGAGGGGGCACAGACCCTCCCAAACTCAAACCCAAGCCCTCTCTGACCCTAAATCCCACCTTGACACACCTGAGGATACAAACTCATATACTTTATGAGGGTCATAAGGGTCCTTGCTCAGGTCCTCAACTAAACGCAACACTTCCTTCCGGTTCAGGGCAGATCGGAAATTCCTCTTCCAGGTTGACAGGTCAGGATTGTCCCTCCCAGGAACATAGGCACCACTGGCCTCGGCCCAGGCCTGGGGGTACCAGTGTTTACCAGATAGTTGAGATGGGGTCCTCACACCTCCCACCAAGTTCCAGCTGCAGGATTGCAGCTCCATATTCCCTTCAGTGAGCCCTCAACCCATCCCCTCATTCTGCACCAAAGGCCTTTTGCTGTATGTATGTACGTACGTACGTATGTAGGGGGGTGTGTGTGTGAGAGAGAGAGGGGGTCTCACGAAACCCTGGCTGGCCTCAAACTCACTATATAGCTGAGGCTGACCTTGAACTGATTTCTTCCTGGCTCTACTTCCTGAGTGCTGAGGATTACAGGCTGTGTCACCATGTCTGGCTTCAAGCCTCACCAGTCTCCCAGGTCCTACGTGGTATCTAACCTTGCCTCTGGCCTGCATATCTATTAGTGTGTGCTAACTTGGTGGTTGGTAGCCCCATTGTGAAGGCTCAGAGTTGGTCTCATGTCATGGACTCTATGACCAAGATCCCAAAGTGCTCTTCTAGGAGACCCAACCTCTCTTGGGTATATGGAAGGAGCCCAGCCAGCTGCTCACAAACAGGCCACCGAGAACAGAACCTGTGACCCTGCCCCTCCACCCATCAGCTTTCCCTTGCCCCCTACCCACCCCCAGCTCTGGGGCTAGCACCCCCACATAGCTGGAGCTCCACTGGGTTTTCCAGGCCCATGGGCGCCCACCTGGAAGATGCCAAAGTCTTCCATCTGAGCGTCCTGACGCAGGCCATGTTTCCAAGGGATGCGGAAGCGCTTGCGATTCATGTCCAGCCAGGACACTCCTTCCAGCTGGCCTTGGTCTAGCTGCAACACCAGCCAGGGCAAGATCCGTGGCTTTTGGGTTCCCGTGGTCCGGCCTACACACACAGGGCAGCTCTTAGCCCGCTTCGGTGCAGGGATCTATACCCATATCTCTCTTTCACAGACCACTTCGCAAGTCCTCACCCATGCGTTCTTGGGGTACAAACAGAACCCTCTCTTCCCTTACTCTCATCCTCCAGCAAGGACTTTTTCCCATATCCAGTGGGGACCCCCTTCCCAATGTAAACCCTTTCTCCACCACCTCAATCTAGAGCAGGTACCCCCGACTTCAGGGGACACTACTCCCTATCCCTAGTGTAGAATCTTCTTTCAGTTTTCCCATGGACTCCCACCCTCTTTCAGTGCTCCTCCTCTATCCGCAATTGTTCATTAACAGCTTCCCTCCTCCCATTTTCCAGAGGATGACCACCGATGTGCAGCACCCACTCTTTCCCTTCCCTAAATGCTGTAGTGCTAATGCCACCTTCTCTCCATTCTTTTTCTAGCTTTTTTAAAAAACATTTTATTTAGGCGAGGGGGAGAGAGAGAGAGAGAGAGAGAGAGAGAGAGAGAGAGAGAGAGAGAGAGAGAGAGAATGGGCATGCCAGGGCCTCCAGACAGATGTGCCACCTTGTGCATCTGGCTTTATGTGGATACTGGGGAACCAAACTTGGGTCCTTCTGCTTTACAGGCAAATGCCTTAACAGCTAAGCCATCTCTCCAGCTCTGATTTTTTTTTTAAAAGTTAATTTTCTTTTTTACAAGGAGAGAGGGAGGGAGGGAGAGGGGAAGAGAGGAAGAAAGAGAGGGAGAGAGAGAGATTGAGAATGGGCACACCAGGGCCTTTTAGCCATTGTAAACAAATTCCAGATGCATGCACCACCCGTGGCTTTACATGGGTGCTGGGGCTTTGCAGGCAAGTGCTTTAACCGCTAAACCATCTTTCAACCCCATGTTTGTTTTATTTTTGGTGTTTTGAGACAGGCTGGACTTGAATTGCAATCCTCCTGCCTCAGCTTCCTAAATGCTGGGAATACAGATGTGTGCCATTACTCCCCATTCTTCTTTTTTATTTTTTATTTTGAGACAAGGTCTTGTTAAATTGACTAGGCAGACTTGAACTCTGTAGCCCAGGCTGCTCTGGAACTCACTCTGTAGCCTCGGCTAGCCTTAAAACTATCTATTCAGTTCAGACTGACCTGGGACTCACTCTGCAGTCCTGGATGGCCTTAAATTTATTGAACTTGAACTCAATATATAGCCCAAGCTGGTCTGGAACTCAACTCTGTAGCCCAGATTAAGCTTTGACCTCATGCTGAAGTTCAAACTGGCCTCGAACTCACTCTGGAGCCCAAACTGACCTCAATCTCTTTATGCAGCCCAGGCTGGCTTCGAACCTGCAGCCATCCTCCTGCTTCCTCTTTTCGGGGGCTGGGATCACCCTCCAAGCCCGGCTCTTGCTTCCAGCCTTTCCACCGCCGAGCTCCCGCGCGCCCTAGGTCTCGCACCGGCATTCCTCCCCACGCCTCTCGCGGGCTCATCCTCCCCGGTCCCCGGCCTTCCGCGTTACCTACCGTCTGCGAGCGGGAAGGCGCGCGGGGCGCTAGCGGCCATGGCTCCGGGGCGTCTGCTGCTGGGACCCCTCGAGCTGTCAGCTAAGCCTCCGAGCGCTCGGGCTCTTTCTCGTCTAGAAACACGAACAACTTTTTCATTATTTGGGTAAGAAACCAACCAAAACCGAAAGAGGCGTGGCGATGAGCACAGCCGGCCCCCTTCATGCCCATTGATGGTCTTCCGGTCCCAGGCATGCCGGGAGCGTCACATGCAAATCAGAAAGGTACTCAGCGCCCCGCCCCTTCCTTGGGGCGGTTACAGCTCGGCCCAGTGCGCAGGCGCGGGAAAGTTGAACTCTTACAAGAAAGTTTGAGCGAAGCCGGGGACGCCGTGGCGCCGGCCGCTGGACTCCTGGACCTGGTGAGCAGGGTGTCCGGGGGGAGCTGGGATGAGGAGGGGAGAGAAGGGGACCTGGCCGCAGGAGTGGCCCTCTTCTCCCACGTTCAAAGTGCCTCGGGTCCCCGAGGTGCCAACGTGAGCTTGTTGGAACTACATTTCCCAGCAGGCAGCGCAGCAAAAATGTGCAGACTGAATAGACTGTTTGCGACGAAGTCTATTGGGATTGATAGTTCCCAATCTTCTAAGGGCTGTCTTGCACTTAGGGATGGGAGATCCAGGACCTCTATCCTTTCAGGAATCCAAAAGTCCAGCTACCTCCGCTCTTACATCCGAGAATCCAAGCCTGGCGTGTAGTCTCTGTATTCCGGAGGCTGAGGCAGGCAGATTCACCACCAGTTCAAGGCCAGCCTGGGCTACAGGGTGAGACTCCATCTGAAAAACAAAACAATTAAAATGTAGATCCTAACCTCTTCCTATCCCAGGATAAGTCATCCCTGTTCTCCTAGAAGAGGTGTCCATCCTTTTTATTTTATTTTATTATATTTATTTATTTGCCAGCAGAAAGAGAAGAGAGACAGAGTGAACAGGTGCCAGCGCCTCCAGCCTTTGCAAATGGACTCCAGATGCATGCACCACTTTTCGCATCTGGCTTTACATGGGTACTAGGAATTTGAACTCATGTTGTTCGGTTCTGGAAGCAAGCACCTTAACTGCTGAGCCATCTCTCCATCCCGTTTCCATCCATTAAAAAAATTATTTACATCTGGGCGTGGTGGCACAGGCACCAATCCCAGCACTCGGGAGGCAGAGGTAGGAGGATCACCATGTGTTCAAGGCAACCCTGAAACTACATAGTGAATTCCAGGTCAGCCTGAACTAGAGCAAGACCCTACCTCGAAAAACAAAAAATACAACAAAAAAATTTATTTGCACGTGTTGTGTGTGTGTGTTCATTCCTTGCTTCTGCAAATAAACTCCATACACATGGGCCACTCTTAGATCTGGCTTTAAATGGATACTGTGGAACTGAACCTAGGATACCAGGGTTTGCAAACAAGTGACTTTAACAAATGAGTCACTTCCCAGATCCCGTCTAACTTAAAAAAAAATATATATATATATTTATTTATTTATCCACTTAACAATAATTATTATTATTGTTCTTTTGTGATAGGGTCTCACTCTGGCTCAGGCTGACCTAGAATTCACTATGTAGTCTCAGGCTGGGCTTGAACTCATGTTGATCCTCTTACCTCTGCTTCCTAAATGCTGGGACTAAAGGTGTCTGCCACCATGCCTTGCCTTTTGTTTATTATCTGAGAGAGATAGAATGGGTGTGCTAGGGCCTCCTACTACTGCAAACAAACTCCAGATGCATGTGCCACTTTGTGCATCTGGTCTTGTGTGAGTGGTGGGGAATCAAACTCAGACCATCAGGCTGTCAGGCTTTGCAAGGACATACCTTTTGAGCCATCTTTCCAGCTCTCTGTACAACTTTTTGACATTGCTACATGGCCTTGTCATTTATTTATTTATTATTATTTATTTATTTATTTATTTATTTATTTTGGTTTTTCAAGGTAGGGTCTTGGAATTCACTATGTAGTCTCAGGGTGGCCTTGAACTCATGGCAATCCTCCTACCCCTGCCTCCTGAGTGCTGGGATTAAAGGCGTGCACCACCACGCCCTGCAAAGCCTTGTCATTTATAAATGTGTTGGGCTGCATTCATCACTGTCAGAGTGTGTTGGGCCCACAGGGATCAAGCATCTGAACATCAAGACCACAAATGGTCCAGGAATCCAGGCCCTTGGCACCCCATCCCTGGGGGAATCATGATCCTTGGCAGGGACTAGAAGTTTGAGTTTCCTGCTACCACTGAGAGCATCACCTGCCTTCTCCCTCAGGTGCCTTCATGGCCGGCTCAGAAGAGCTGGAGCTTCGAGAGGACACTCTGCGGGTCCTGGCTGCCTTCCTGAAGCAAGGGGAATCTGCCAGCTCCCTCATTCCAACTCCACCCAGGTAAGAGAACCCCATCTCCAGGGCCAGCATTTGAATAGAGAGCCTCCCTGACTCTTGCTCTCTTCCCAGCCTGTCTCCTCTCTTCAATCTGGCCCTGTACCCTGTCTCGGATTGCATGGAGGACAGAGGGACTACCCCCCAGGGCTCTCTGGGGTTACTCTGAGGTCCTCATCTCCAGGAACCCTGTTCAAGAGGAGCCAAGAGATTTCCTGAGCCGTCTTCGCAGATGTCTCCCTTGTCCCCTGGGGAGGCCAGCCACTCCTCCAGAGTCCTCTCGGCCTTGCTTCCTGCCCCTCCGCCCCTGCTATAGATCAGAGCCTGGTAAGAAATTTATCCAGATCACTAGTGAAACCAACAGGGCTGGGAGCTTTGCTTCCTAAAGTCCATGCAGGAAGAAGTACCAGGTCAAGGTTATTAAACTAAGGGATGTCGGGGAGGGGGGTGGTTCTCCAGTACTAGTCCTCACCATTTCTTGCTCAGTTAGAGTGCTTTCTTTTTTGAGGGGGCTGGGTGTTTTTTTTTTTTTTTCTTCGAGGTAGGGTCTCACTCTAGCCCAGGCTGACCTGGAATTCACTATGTAGTCTCAAGGTGACCTTGAATTCATGGTGATCCTCCTACCTCTGCCTCCTGAGTGCTGGGATTAAAGGCGTGTGCCACCACGCCTGGCTCGTTTTCTTTTTTTGAAGGCAGGGTCTCATTAGCCCAGACTCATCTGTAGCCCAGGATAGCCTTGTACTCTCGAAGATCCTTTTACCTCATCCTCCCAGGTGTTGAGATTAAAGCAGTGAGCCCCATGCTTGGCTGTTGTTTTTGTGTGTGTGTGTGGTTCAGAGGACAACCTCAGGTGTCAGCTTTTTAAATAGTTTTATTTATTTATTTGGAAGGAGAGAGAGAGAGAGAAAGAAAGAGAGAGAGTACGAGAACAAATATGGGCTCACCAGAGCCTCTGAACGCTCCAAACAACTTCAGATGCATTTGCCACCATGCATCTGGCTTTACGTGTAGGTCCTGGGGAATCAAACCTGGGTTGTTAGGCTTTTCAAGCAAGAGCCTTAACTGCTGAGCATCTCTCCAACCCCTCAGGTGTCATCTTGTATGAAGCTTTCAAGCTTCCAGGGAATTCCTTTCTCCATTTTTGCCATAGGCTGTGATTACAGACGTTTATGCCACACTGTCCAGTTTTACATGAGTTCTGGGGATCTGAACTCGGGGACTCATGCTTATGGGTCAAGCTCTTTATCCACTGAGCCATCTTCCCATTCCAGAGGGTTGATTGTTATTCACAACTCCTGGCTGTTGGCTGCACTACTGGAAATATTCTTTTCCTTTTTAAAAGAATATTTTATTTATTTACTTGCAAGCAGAGAGGGGGGTGGGAGAAAGAGAGAATGGGCAGGCACACCAGGGCCCATTCTTCAGATGAACTCCAGATACACGTGCCACTTTGTGCATCTGGCTTTATGTGAGTACTGGAGAATCGAACCCAGTCATCAGATGTTGCAGGCAAGTACCTTAACCACTGAGCCATCTCTCCAGCCCCTTGTTTATTTTCTTTGCTCCTTTCTTTTCCCAGTAGCAGAGTAGGAATGGAGTAAGGGATCACTGGACTTGATCAAGAATGATCGCCAGGTGTGGTGGTGTACACGTTTGATCCCAGCACTCAGGAGGCAGAGGTAGGAGGATGGCTGTGAGTTCAATGCCACCCTGAGACTACAGAGTGAATTCCAGATCAGCTTAGGCAGCAAGACTCTATCTCGAAAAAAAATAAAATAAAATCAACAGAGCTGGTGTGGTGGCTCATAGCTGTAATCTCAGCCCTTTGGAAGCTGAGACAGGAAGATTGCTATCAGTTTGAAGCCAGCCTGGGCTACAGGCAAAGACCCTGTCTCAGAAAAACAAAAATGAACCCCTCACCCCCCCAAAAAAAATCAGTAGGTTTCTTCTGGCATGTGTGCTTGGGTAGACTAGTGGTGGTTTGCATGGGAAGGAACTCATGAGTGCTGTGATCTATTGGTGATGTCTGAAGGACAGAGGATAGGATGGTCATAGCAGGGTCATTGTGTGATTGCCTACCTGGGATAGAATCATCTTCAGAGTTCAGTTCTGTTCTGCTATTAAGTTCAGTTTGGAGACACAATAAAATAGAAAGGCTGGGATTTAGCATCTTTTACCAAGTGTGCTCACAGGGCCTCAGTTTACCCTCTTGTAAAAAAAAATCAAATTGTTGTCAGCTGGCAAGGTGGCTGGGAAGAAATAATCCATAAAGTTTCCAGTGTCCTGAAGATCAAGAGTCATTGGGCCTTTTTCCCCAGACCCAGCTACTCCAGACTTCTATGCCCTGGTGGCCCAGCGGCTGGAGCAACTGGTCCAAGAGCAACTGCAATCTCCACCTAGTCCAGGTGAGCTGCAGGCGAACTCTGGGGAGGCCTGAGGGTTGAAGGGCAGCCAGGGCTCTGCTCTAAGGTAAATTCTATTCTGTCCTCCCCCCAGAATGCCAGGGTCCCCCACTCACTGAGAAGGAAGCCCTGCTGAGGAGGCTGGTGGCCTTGTTAGAGGAAGAGGCGGAAGTTATCAACCAGAAGGTGACAGGACTCTCTACTCCATGTTTTAGCAAGGACAGTTGTGGGATGGTGGGCACTGAGGTCAGAAGCTAGATTTGACTGGTTGGTGGGGCCAGAGGGACAAAGCCCCTTGTTTCAGGGACAATTCCAGATGAATGCCCAGAGTATGGCCATGGAAGAATTTTAATTAGGGCTTTGAATGGTTGTTAGAAGGATATCACCTAAATGTATATTTTTGGAATGGGTTCGTTGTAACATCCGGAAGAGGGGTTGAAGATTAGCTCAGCAGCAAAGCCCTTACCTAGCAAACTCAAGGCCTTGGGTCTTCCCTGTCCAATAAAAGACTTCCTAACAAGAACTGGAGAGATAGCAGGCATGGTGTCCACACCTTTAATCCCAGCACTCTGGAGGCAGAGGTAGGAGGATCACTGTGAGTTTGAGGCCAGCCTGGGACTACAGAGTGAGTTCCAGGTCAGCCTGGGCTAGAGTGAGTCTCTACCTTGAGAAAAAAAAAAGAAAAGAAAAGAAAAAAGAACTGGGTAGATGGCTCAGTCAGTAAGTGTTCCCCCTGAGAACCTGAGTTTAGCTTCCCATTGACCATGTAAATGCAAGCATGGTGACATATGCTGTAATCCCAGTGCTTGGGAATTCTGGCTAGCTACACTAGCCAATTCAGTGAGCTCTGGTTCAAGTCAGAGACTACCTCAAAGAGTAAGGTGGAAAAAGATCAAGGAATACCCCTGTGCCAACCTCTGGCCTTGACAGCCATGCACAGACATGTACGTGTGCATATATGAACATGCATATACACAGGCATGCACACCACACGTGTACACAAGCTAAAAATTACAAATCAAATGAGGAAACCAGAAGCCTAATCAAGGGAAGACTGGGCTTGATTGGGGAAGTAAAACAGTGAATGTGGGGAGCTGTCTAAAATCTGATACTCCTGTGCTCCCACTCAGAAGGCTGAGGCAGGAGGATTGCTGCAAGTTCAGGCTACAAAGAGCCTTTCAGGATGGCCAGGGCTCCATAGTAAGACCTTGTCTCAGAAGCCTTGTTTGGAGCCAGGTGTGGTGGCACACGCCTTTGATCCCATCACTCTGGAGGCAGAGGCAGGAGGATTGCCATGAGGTCAAGTCCAGCCTGGGCTACAGAATGAGTTCTAGGTCAGCTTGGACCAGAATGAGCCCTTGCCAAAACAGAAACAAAACAAACAAAAAATAAAACAACCCCCCCCCAAAAAAAAAACCCCACCAATCCTCTCTGATTGACCAGAGTAGGATGTGGCTTAAAATGGGAAGGAAAGTAGCCTGCTGGAGGGATGTGACAGCCTTGGCAAAGTCCCATAGCATCAGCTGTTTATTTTATTTATATATATATGGTTGTGCTGACCCCAGCCCAGGCCTGGGACCTGTCTAGAGAAGCCAGCAGGGAGCTAGACCACACTTGAGGTGTGGCTGTCAGGAAGGTCATCATGATGGGATGGGCAGGACTTAGCCTGATGGAGGAGCCATGCCCCACCCCTATTGTGGGGCTCACTTCCACTTTCCTCCTCCGCAGCTGGCCTCGGACCCCATGCTGCACCGGCAGCTGGCCCGCATGTCCATCAGCTCCTTTGATCGCCTGGTGGAGCTGTTCTCCCGCAGGGAGGGCAGCGCTCCTGCAAGCCGCCCTGGACCCTCGCTGCAGTGTCCCGGGCCCCCGCCGCCCTCCCCGGAGCCCCTGGCCCGCCTGGCCCTAGCCATGGAGCTGAGCCGGAGGGTGCTGCGCTTCGGGGGCACCCTGGCTGGATTCAGCGTGGAGCACGTGCACAGCTTCGCACCCTGGATCCAGGCCCAGGGGGGCTGGGTGAGGTCCCACCCACCTGTCATGACAGTCAAACCTCCCAGAATTCCCGGGTCTTCCATCCATTCTTTCTGTGTTCAGTGAGCACCACCTGTTTAACAGGACTGTGAGGCCGAAAAGGCAGTGCCCTCTCTGGGCCTCAGTTTCCTCATCTGTATAGTGTGGCCAGTCTCCAGATCCCTTCCCTGGGGACTCCTGCTCCATCAACTCTATCACCCAGGGAGGATTTTACCTTTTTAAAAATAATTTTATTTATTTATTTTTGTAGTGCTGGGATAGAGTTGAGGGGCTTGCACATACCAGGCAAGTGTTCTACCAGGGAGCTACACCTCAGCCACTGAAAAGCCACTGAAAGTCATAGCCACTTGGACAGAGGTGTGGCTCTGTGACAGAGTGTCTTCCTGGTCCAGGTAAAGCCCTGGATTACATCCCGAGACTACAAAGAAATCCAGGAGATAAGAAACCACTAAGTCAGGTGTGGTACACATGCCTGTAACTGTAGCACATGGCAAGTGGAGGCAGGAGGATCAGGAGTTTGAGACCACCATGGGCAACATGAGACCAGAAAAAAAAATAATAAAATAGCCACACCTTTAATCCCAGTGCCCAGGAGGCAGAGGTAGGCAGATGGCTGTACGTTCAAGGCCAACCTGGACTAGAGTGAGAACCTACCTGGAGAAAAACAAACAAATAATAAATAGCAGCCACTTTCACCCCACATCCCCAATTCCTAACAGACTGGAATGGATTTTATTTATTTATTTATTTATTTATTTTGGTTTTTCGAGGTAGGGTCTCGCTCTAGCCCAGGCTGACCTGGAATTCACTATGTAGTCTCAGGGTGGCCTTGAACTCATGGCGATCCTCTTACCTCTGCCTCCCAAGTGTGGGGATTAAAGGCGTGCGCCACCACGCCCAGCTTATTTATTGTATTCTTGAGACAGGGTCTCACTCTATTTCCAGGCTGGCCTCAAACTCGGTGATCCTCCTACCTCTGCCTCCCAAGTGCTAGAATTATAGGCATCTGCCACATGCCCAGCCAAAAAAAATTTTAATTCAATTTTTCAATTTAATTTTACTTGCTTGAGAGAGAGAAAGAAGCAGACAGAAGAGAGAAAGAATGGGCCTCCTGCCATTGCAAATGAACTTCAGATGTATGTGCCCCTTTGTGCATCTGGCTTTATGTGGGTACTGGGGAGTTGAAATTTGGTCCTCAGGCTTTGTAAGCAAGTGCCTTTCCCAATAAGCCATCTCTCCAGCCCTGAAATTTTTATTATTCATTTGTGTGCATGCTTGTGTGCATGTCCTACCTCTGCCTTCCAGGTGCTAGAATTAAAGGTGTGAGCCATCTCATCACCCGGTTTGCCCTCTTTTTTTCTTTTAAAGACAGGGTTTCATGAAGTCCAGGCTGGCCTTGAACTTTGCTGTGTAACTGCGGGTGATCATGAACTCCAGATCCTTCTGCCTCCATCTCTAAAATGCTATGCTAGGATTACATGCCCATGCAGCCACAGCTAGCTCAGTTTGGTTTTTGCCCACTGCCCATGGCTTTATGTCTAGCATGGTCTCCAAGGGGGTTTGAGTTCCAGCATACTGGTTGTTTGACCTTAAATATCACTGTCCCTTACAGCCCAATGAGTAACATCCCAGCTACCTGCCTCAAGGTTTGCCACGGGGATTAGTGGCTCAGGAAACAAACAAGTGAGGTCAGGAGGTGACCTGGGCCGTTAGTGCTCTGAGCTGCAGAGGCATCTCAGCTAATCTCGCTGTTAGTGCCTCCCTGATGGCCATTTGTGAACAAACACCTGGAGATGAGGGCCAAATTGGCAGTAGAAGATTCTGGGTGCTGGATTTCATGGTCTCATAGGTTCTGTTGCACTGGACTTGGGGACTTGGTCAAGGACGCTGGCCTGAACAGCGGCAGGGCCATCTCTGCATTTTCAGACATGAAAGTGAGGAGAGCAGGTAGTAGAAATGCCAAGACAGGCAGGGACAGGAGGAAGGTATGAAACTCAGCTTTTTTGAGGCAGGGTCTCATTCTAGCTCAGGCAGAGCTGTAGTCCCAGGCTGGCCTCAAACTCACAGCAATCCTCCTGTAATTGAAGATGTGTGCCACTGTACCTGGTTGGGTTTTCGTTGTTTGTATTAGTCAGGGTTTTCTAGAGGAACAGAATGAACTGTAGTAAAAAGAGGGTTTATTGGATCAGCTCACGGCAGTCCCACAATAGCAGTTGCAAGCCTGAGAGGTAAGGAACTGGTCACTGCTCAGTCCTGTGGCTGGATGCCTCAGCAGTCCCAATCCAGCTCTGAAGGCCTAAAGGCTTCCTGAGGAGCTGCTGGTCTTCAGTCCAGGCTAGAGGGCTGAGGAAACTCCATTTCAATGCCTACAAAAAGATGCACCACAAGCACCAAGAGGCAGGAGAGAGGACTTTTTCCCCTTTATACAGCCTTAGGGTGGGGTCTTGCAACCCTATCCCAGACTTAATGGCTTCCTGAGTCTCTGGAATTTCCTTTCTCTCCTGCCCACACAGGGAGGCATGTTAATTTCTAGGGCCTCCTTACATCCTGCCCCCTACTGACAGGCTGCCTTCCAATAAACATCCTCAGAGACCCACCCAAGATCATGTTGACAACAAACCTAACCATCACATTGTTGTTTTTTAAAGATGAACCTGAGGGAAGGCCTGAAACTGAGTAAAGACATCAAGGAAGGGTGCCCAGTTGTGGGCTTCTGACATTATCTATGATTTATAGGGGCAAAAGCTCAAATCCCTCCGGGTGTGGTGGCACATGCCTTTAATCCCAGCACTTGGGAGGCAGAGGTAGGAGGATTGCCGTGAGTTCAAGGCCACCCTGAGACCACACAGTGAATTCCAGGTCAGCCTGAACTAGAGGGAGACCCTACCTTGAACCCCCCCCCCCAAAAAAAAAGCTCAAGTCCTTAGGGAAGGGGTTGGAGTCAGCACAAAGCCACCACTTAGTCCTTAAAATCCCAGGCCTCTTTCTCCTCTTCCCTCTTTCCTTCTAGGTCTCTGTCTCTCTTTGGGTATCTGCTCCTTGCCCCTTCCCTACCTGTTTGTCTGCTGTGAGTGGAGCACTCTCATACTCAGGCTCCTCTGTCCCTCTGCAGGCGGGCATCCTGGCTACTTCACCCGTGGACTTGAGTTTACCGTTGGACTGAGCTCTTCAGCAAAGCTGCTACAGGGCTGGACTCCAGTCTCCTGTCTTCATACTGAATTCCTCTCAGGACGGTGGGGTGGTGGCTGCCTGCCTTACCTGTTTTTGCCAAAAAAGAATGTTTGACAATGTTTCATATTAAAAAGTTTTAAAAGGGTGTGTTTGATCTGTCACTGAGGAATCAAAGCTCTTTGTAGTCATTTATTTTCGTGTGTGGGTGTACCAGAGTCTTGCCTCTGTAAACAAATACCCATCTGACTTTATGTGGGTGGCTGGAGGAATTGAACCTAGGCCATCATGCTTTGCAAATGCCATTTTAACCCCTAAGCCATCTCCCCAGCTCCCCCCCCCCCCTTTTTGTGACAGGGTCTTATGTAACCAAGGCTGACCTGGAACTCACAGCATAGCTAAGGATGGTCTTGAACACCTGATCCTCCTGCTCCCACCTCTCTGGTTCTAGGATTACAGGTGTGTATCACCACATTAGCTGCCCTTGTGGGGGGGGGGGCGGTGCAGTGTAAGGTCTTGATACAGAATCAAGGCTGGCCTGGAACTTGCAGTCATCCTCCGGCCTCTGTCTTCTGAGTCCCAGGCTCATTGGAAGACATGAAGAAATGCCTGTTTACCCTAGATTGGGTACCAATGACAGATTAAAGAGAACCCGTGCAGAAGGATTGGGGACTGACCAGTTGGGGGGGCGGGGCGGATGGTCTAGTTGGGCGGGAGGTGGGGCTGTTGTGATTTGGGGGGCAGACATGAATAAAGAAGTCACACTGGACATCATTAAGGGTTAGGAGTCAGTCGGCTGGAGGGTGCGCAGGCCCAGATGGACGGGGTTGGGGGGCAGGAGGACCCCGAGCTTGCATTGAGGGCAGCAGTAGGGCAGGGGCGACAAGAGGCAGGGTCAAGCAGCCAAACATCTTTCCTTTACCCTCCTTGAACGCGTCACTTTCTGTAGACCCAGGGAAACTTCCCCGAGGAGGTGGTGCCCACACTGCCCATGATTGACGCGTGTGAGCCGACCAGACAAAGAGCTGGGTGTTCCCCGCAAGGAGAGGGCAGCTGAGCTCGCGGAACCGTTAAGTGAGGGCCGGGGCCCAATGCACCGGCGCTTGAGTCTATCCCTGGCTTGTTTAGGGACCCCCAAGAGCCCACCCTCCTTCTCTGTCCCCCCAAGCTGCCGAGTCTCTCCTTAAGTCAATGGACACCCGCGCCTTTTTTTTTTTTTTTTGTCCTGGAAGCCCCTCGAGCTGGGAGAATCCACCGAGGGCAGGATGAGTGGCAGTTCCTCCGAGCCAATCTCTTACTGCTTTAAGTGCCGTCTTCCCTCCCTATGGGCCAATAGCCCGCGTTCTTCTTAGAGGCCTGTAGTATGGGGAGGGCGGGCCAAAGGCTTCATGACGTCACCTTTCTATTAACCAATAGCAGCAAGGGAAAGGCGGATCCTTGTATTGATTGACAGTTCCGTTTGAAGACGTCCGCTGAGCGCGAAGCCCGCCGGGAAGCTTGGAGGCGGAGCTAGCCGGAGGGGGGCGGGAACCTCAGTAGGATTTGACCCAATCAGCAGACGGATTTGCAGAGACAGACAGACAGTTGTCCCCATCCTAGTCGAGTTGTAGGGACGGGGCTCTGGACTCCAGGCCCTTGATGTTTGATGGACGGCTCCCTCATCCAATGGTGAGGGAAGCTTTCGGACAGGCCGTCCCTATGACCAATAAGCACTTGTGGCGGGGCCGCTGTGGGCGGGCCGTGGACCCTCCGGTATAAGGCGGTCCTGGGGAGGGGTGGGGAGCAGTGAGGAGAAAAGGGGGGGGGGTCTTGGCGGCCGGAGGAGTAGGTGCTGGCGAAGATGGCGGCAGCCGAGGCCGCGAACTGCATCATGGAGGTGAGTGTCCGGCGCGCCGCAGGGGACGGGGTGGGGAGGCTCTCGAGGTCGGCGTCGCGTGGCCTCGATCGCGGGACGCACGCGAGGGCTGCTGGCCCGGAGGAGCTCTGCAATCGGGGATATGCTTGGAAGGTGTGTGTGC
>PVHP010016483.1:23788-35919 GCA_004024765.1 Zapus hudsonius
CCCTGCAGGCGCTGTGCCCGCACATTCGGACCCTGCGGGGACCCCTCTGGGTTGGGGACATGGGCAACCCCACTTGAGGCGCGAATTTCCCGTGGGTGATGCTTCTACACTCCTTGTTTTGTCTGTGCGCTTAGGATTTGGGGTGCAAATAGGAGACTCAATCTCCCACCCCCTAACCTTTCTTGGCCATGGATTTGCCCACACTGGCCTTTAGGATCTGGGGTGGGGGAGGGGATTGGGGTATGGTCCTGTGACCTCCCTTTGGAGGATAGTGGGGCGCCTCGATAGAGGAGGTCCTGTTCAGCCGCTGTGCACCCTCTCGTGGTCATTCTGGACACGTGGGAGGGACATCTTTTTTCATGGGGCGTGACCCAGAGGGCTCTAGTTGGAGGCCTCGGGTGGGTGGTCTTGTCGGCTGGGGGGCTCTGGGCCTCTTTGCATCTTTTATTTTTAAGGTAGGGTCTCATTCTAGCTCAGGCTGACCTGGAGTTCACTATGTAGTCTCAGGGTGGTCTCGAACTCACCGCGATCATCCTACCCCATCCTCCGTAGTGCTGGGTTTAAAGGTGTTCATGCACCCAGCATCTCGATGGTAGACGATCTCTCCCTTCTGAGGGTTTCCAGCCAGGCCTGGTGCTGTTCTTTCTCCCCACCCTACTCAGGGCTGGAGATGGAGCCCAGAACCTCGACTGCTTGCTAGTTAGCTATAGGCACGTGCTCTACCATTAATTCACATCTCCAGCCTGTTTGTACTTTTGGAGATGTTTCCCCAAATTGTCCAGTTAAGCCTTGAACATGCCATCCTTCTGCCCCTGGGGTAATTGAGGTGATGGGGCTGATGGGGGCAGGTCTCGGTCTCTGGCTCATGCTTTCTTGCACTGGGTTGTCTTCCTGCTGGTATCTGTGGTATTGAGAAAGGGCCCAGTGAGAAGTCTCCTTGGCAGCCCTCCTCCTTATAGGCCACCTCACTGGTTTGGGGGGAAATGGAGAAGATTGGGTCGTGATCTAAGACTTGGTCCTCTGGAGGCCCTGGAAGGTGGTCACAACCACCTTGAGGAGATGTAATCCCATGAGACTGTCCTTTCTGCTCTTACCTTGTGGTATTCTCTGGAAGTGCTGGGACGCCTGTCATTGGGGGCTAGATGTGACCCCTTGGTTCTCCTTGCCCTGGTTTTGTGTGGGCAGAGGAAATGTCTTTTGTCCATCTCCATACTGGTGGGGTGTGAATGGGTGAAGTGTTCCCAGTTCCTGGGGAGATGGAGGATGTGTGCTATATCCCACCAGGCTGGCCTCCCTTGGTGGCCCCCTTCCTTGTAGGGGCAGGTGAGTGAGGAGGCTGGTTCTAACTGGTTCTGCTTGCACTTGGTATGTCCTCAACCCAAGGCCAAGCCAGGGGTGCCTGCTATGGTGTGATGGCACTCCACACCTCTGTTCTAGAATCCTCTCAAGCCAGGAGAATGGCTTGCAGTGGGGTCAGGTGCCCAGTGCACATTCCCTGCCAGCTTTCTCCTTCCAGTTATTCACAGCACCTCAGCCTTTGGGGGGGCGTGTCAGGAAGTGTCACCTAATCTGGGGGGATTAGGTGGTGAGGGGGAGCGTGACAGCTGGCAGTACCCATGTGTCCAGCGGATGCCAGTTCCCCTGGCCTGGATGGGGGAGGTGTATGTGGTCAGCCAACTGGCCAGCAGGGCAACAGGGACAGGCCACCATCTCTCCGGCCACAGCTGGGACAGGAGACCCCCTTACTTTCCACCCCCACCCTCCCTCATTTCCTCAAACAGCCCTGCCTCGTCTCATCACTAGTACCTGCTGCCACCACTCCCTGACAAGGACACCCACTGCCCAGCTCCAGCCCCAGCCACCCCCGTAGCTAATCCTTTCTCCCTTACTCTCTCCTAGAGTTTTGTAGCCACCTTGGTTAATGGGATGAGCCTCCAGCCACCTCTTGAAGAAGTAAATATCCTTTTGTGAGACTCCTCCCCATCTCCACACACAAGGCTGCTCCAGAGCTCTACCCACCATCCCTCTTGCTTCACACCAGTTCCCAGTGCTCCCTAAACACTTAGACCCCCTCCCAGCCCCAGCTGGCTCCCCAGGACTGTGGCTGCTTCCTTAACTCCATCTCCAGCCCCCCGTTGTCCTTCCCTGTGTCTGCCCTGGCTCTGCCCTCCCATCTCTCCCTCCCCAGCTGTGGGCTGAGCTAGAGATGGGCAGAGAGACTGGAGAGATGGTAGGCAGGCGGGTGCTCCCTGACTGGTGATCTGGGAGGGTCTTGGAAGTGGAAACGTGGGACTGTTAGGTCTGGGCCTTAGGGAGGACGCTACAGAGTTGTCCTGTTGTGATTTGGGGGGGATGTTCTAGAAGTTCAAGAGGCTCTAGGGAGCCCACCTTTGACCTTGCTCCCCTCCACCTCCTTCCTCTCAGGTTTCCTGTGGCCAGGCAGAAAGCAGCGAAAAGCCCAATGCCGAGGACATGACATCCAAAGACTACTACTTTGACTCCTACGCCCACTTCGGTATCCACGAGGTAAGTGGGGTGAATCCAGAAGGGCCCTGATTTTGGGCAAGTGGTCGAGGTGGCTGTCGTGCTCGCTGCCACCTCTCTGCCCCTTTACTGCTACTGCGCCTGCAATGCCCTGGCAGCTCTTAGAGCCGTTGCCTTGGAAACCTGCGTTAGTCTGGCACTCTGCAGGCCAGTCTTCTGGCTGCTGTGGGTGCACGCATGCGCGCCTGAGACCTGGCCTGGGGTCAGGGCCGGTTGGTCTTTGGCGCCCTCTAGTGACCTGTAGCGGGAATGCTACCCCTTGCTCAATTCCCTTATGACTTGAACCTTTTGGCAGTCTGAGGTCTCTGTAATCCGGCTAGAGTTGCATTTTAAGGGATCCTCGCCCCCTCCACTGGGGGCTGGGAATATGGTTAGGTGATAGGGCCTTCCATGCACGGGTTTCCATCTTCAGCACTACAATGGTAAAAATTGAAGAAAACTATATAAAAAAATTAACTTTAGGGGGAAGGGTGGTAGAAATGGAAGTCAGTGCCTTGCACATGCTAGGCAAAGGCTCTTCCACTTAGCGGTCTCTACAGTCCTCTTTATTTTATGACGGGCTCATTAAGTTGCCCAAGCTGACCTTGAACTTTTCATCTTCCCACCTCAGCCTCCTGAGTAGCTGGGATGACAGGTCTGGGTCATCATGTCCTGGGACCCACCTTTGGGTTTTGAAACAGGGCTTCTCACTATATAATGCCCTCCGCTCCCCTCCTGGAATTCACTGTGCAGCCCAGGTGGGCTTTGAACGCTCTTGCCTCTGCCTCTGGAGTGCTAGTATTTACAGATACACATCACGTGCCAAGCGAAATTATCACTTTTTAAGTGTACATTTGAGCGACAGACATCAAGGTGCTGAGGATTTTTTGTTTTTTTTAGAAGTAGGTTTTCACTCTAATCCAGGATGACCTGGAATTCGCTATGTAATCTCAGGCTGGCTTCAAACTCAGCAATCCTTCTACCTCTGCCTCCTGTGTGCTGGGGACTATGGCTTTTTAAAAAACATTTTTATTTATTTACAAGCAGAGAAGGAGAGAATACGGCTGCACCAGGGCTTGCAGCTGCAAACAAACTCCAGATGTTTGTGCCACTTTCCACATCTGGCTTGTGTGGGTTTTGCTTTGATTTGTTTCCACGTGTGTGTGTGAAGTGGGAGTGGTGGTGCACCAGGGCTTCCTGCTGCAGATAAACACCCAACGCAGCACTGGTGCAGCTGGCTTATGTGGGGAGATTGGGAATTGAACCTGTGCTGACAGGCTTTGCAAACAAGCACCTTTCACCACTGAACCATCTTGTCAGCCTCTGTTTTTGTTTTGTTTTGAGGAGGCTGGCTTCCAGCTCCATCTGCAGTTGCAGATGACCTTGAATTCCTGATCCTCCTGTGTCTGCTTATTTTCATGATGAGATTACAGGGGTTTCACACCATGGCTGGCCCCAATGCTTTTCACTCCTGTCCTGCCTGTACCTCCCCAGTGCTGTGATACAGCCTGTGCTACCACAGCCAACTCCCAGCTCTTTCTTCAGTTTTCATATCCAGGCACTAAGCCGCCCAGGCAGACCTCGAACTCACAATCCTGCTTCAGTTTCTCAAGATTCCTCGCTCTTGGGTGGCAGTGGTGGCATCTGGCTAGCATGGGTGTTGACTCCATTGGTTCTGATGTGATAGACAGGGTGCAGAGGGAAGGAATTTTTCTGAGGGGTCTCAATGTTGTCCCTCATTCTGTCCTGGTCTCCCTATCCAGGAGATGCTGAAGGACGAGGTGCGCACCCTCACGTACCGCAATTCCATGTTTCACAATCGGCACCTCTTCAAGGACAAGGTGGTGCTGGACGTGGGCTCAGGCACCGGCATCTTGTGCATGTTTGCTGCCAAGGCCGGGGCCCGGAAGGTCATTGGGGTGAGTTTCCCGGTGGAAGGGGGCTAGGTGGGTGTGGGGATGGGGCTGGAGGGGTCTCACCGCCTTCTTCCTGGGCCCTCAGATCGAGTGTTCCAGTATCTCTGATTACGCTGTGAAGATCGTCAAAGCCAACAAGTTAGACCACGGTGAGCCGGGAGGAGGACGGGTCTTTGGGGTGGAATGGGCAGTTCCCGTTTCCCCGAGATTTTCAGTGAAGGAATGGCCTCCTGCTGAGCAGCTGGCATCTCTTCCCCTAGTTTTATGGGTGCTGAGGGTCTTAGTATCAGACTTTCGGGCATAGGGGCCTTCATTTTACAGTTAGGCCAGGAAGGGCCCATGCCTCTAAGAAGCCTCTGATTTAACAACACTGGAAACTGACACCTGTGCTGGTGTGGTAACCTTCCCTCACAGCCGCTGCAGGTGCCTCCAGTTAGCACAAGGTCAAGGCCCTGTGCGGCTGAGTGTTGAGTAGGTCAGGTGTAGAGGCACCTGGCTCTTTGCGAGGCTGCCTCATGTGCACGCCTGGAGTGTAAACTAGTCTCCTGCCTGAGTGTTGTTCATACCTGAGCTCTGTGAGCTCAGCTTGCAAAAGCAAGGTGTGGGTCAGAGAGACAGGAGGGCACATCATCCCAGACCCAGAGGCTGAGGTATGGTCTACTTAGGGACAACCTGTTTTAAAAGAAAAACAGCTCCTGGGCATGGTGATTGTTGCCTTTAATCCCAGCACCTGGAGGCTGAGAAGGTAGGACTGCCCTGATTTTGAGGCCAGCCTAAGACTACAGTGAGTTCCAGGTCAGCCTGGGCTTGAGTGAGACCCTACCTTGAAAAAAAAAACAAAAGAAAAACTTTTTTTTTTAATCCCCACACGTCAGCTAGTGGATTGGATAGGTATTGCTGAGGTTCCCACCAGCAAGGTCAAAGGTTCTGGGAACATGGAAGACCAGAGGAGATCTGGAGTGGTTATGGTTATTGTAAATGAAAGTTTAGTGCTGAGCCTAAGGTGCCTAACAGTTTCAAGGGCTCTGTATTTTAAACAAAAACCCCTGGGATGATATATCCCTGAAAGTTCTTCTGAAAGATAAGGCTGGTCCCCAACATACAAAACAAAAGCACACTATCCATGGCTTTTATTTTTTTAATCTTCAAAACTGGGGGTGGAATCCAAGGCCTCGCTCCTCCTCAGCAGGTGCTCTCTCACTAAGCCATGCCCCCAGCTCCTCACGTAGAGTTAAGAGGAAGGCACTTGATCCCTTTGCCCTCTTTGTCTGGGCTGGCCTTGAACTTATGATCCTCTTTCTACCTCAGCCTCCCAAGTAGCTAGGATGACAGCCTTCACCAGGTCCAGCTGATGTGGCCAGTTTGAAAACATGACCATGCCTTTATGGTACCAAATTGGTAAATGAAAGGTTTGTTTTTAGTCTGTGGTAGAATCCAGGATTTCATGAATGTTAAGTCCAGGTTCTATGCTGAGCCACACTCAGCCCCAAAGACAGGGACTCCTCACCCAGCCCCAGACCATAGAGAACAATCTCCGCCACCTCTGGAATGGCCAGTGGGGTGTGGACTGGAATGCCATTAAGGGAACACAGTTGATCAGAGTTCTGTGAAGGGGTCTGAAGCCAGTCCTAGCTCAGAGCAGGGAGCTCTGTGTGGCAGTAGGCTCTTGGGCTGACCTGTCATTCCTGTGGCCGCAGTGGTGACCATCATCAAGGGCAAGGTGGAGGAGGTAGAGCTGCCCGTGGAGAAGGTGGACATCATCATCAGCGAGTGGATGGGCTACTGCCTCTTCTATGAGTCCATGCTCAACACCGTGCTGCACGCCCGTGACAAGTGGCTGGTGAGGCGCTGTCATCTCCATGGGGCTGCATACAGGGTGGGGACGCACAGCAGGGATGGGTGACGGGCCAGCAGGTGGCATGCACTGAGCAGGACACAGGCTGGCGCAGGGGTGAGCTGAGGCCAGGTGCTCAGGCGGAGCAAGCCTGAGTGAGCATGGACTGGGGAAGGGTGGGTAGGAGCTCTCCTTGGGAGAGGCTGTCCTAAGGCCTGGGGGTAGAGTGAGCAGTTTGGAGGAGCAGCCAATGGAAGGCCATTGTGGGGGCAGTGGGTGTGTGGTCATATGGTCCCTGTGAGGACGCCTTCCTTCAGAGAGGACAGGATCCCTAGGGACCCTGGGCAGGTGTTTGAAGAATCTCTGGAAGGTGATGGTGGCTCAGCCTGCGCGCGCAGTGCACCACAGCCAGAATGGCTGGTTTTGGGGTGGTGCTGAAGGCCCTCATCATTGGTGCTCTCGCCCACCTCTTTGGTAGGCTCCAGATGGCCTCATCTTCCCAGACCGGGCCACCTTGTATGTTACAGCAATTGAGGACCGGCAGTACAAAGATTACAAGATTCACTGTGAGCAAGGGGCATGCAGGGTTGCGGGGCTGAGGGTGGGGCCAGGGCTGCAGCTCACCCACCCTGCCCGTGTCTAGGGTGGGAGAACGTGTATGGCTTCGACATGTCCTGCATCAAAGATGTGGCCATCAAGGAGCCCTTGGTGGATGTGGTGGACCCGAAGCAACTGGTCACTAATGCTTGCCTCATAAAGGTAACGAGTGAGTCCCTCTGGGTGGAATCAAAACAAGGAGGTGACCAATGGGGGTGGGGCTTGCTCTGGGATCTTGACCTGTCCATCATATTTGCCTGGAAGATACTTTGGCTTCCTGTGGGTGCACCCCCAAAACCAGAGAGCTGGGAGCACAGCCAGTGCTCCTCCCCCGGTTAATCCCACAAGATGAGGCAGTTGGCTTCTGAAGGGGCTACAGGAGATGTAGGACAGAGCCGCAGAGACAGGCAGCCCCATGTGGCTGCCTCCTGGTAACACAGGGCAATCGGGGCACTGGAGCAGCTTGCTCTGATTATTGCTGTCCTAACCTGAGCTATGACTGGACATGGTGGCATGCTCCCATTTTTCCTTGTTTAATTTCATAGCTTGTATGCGTGAGTCCAGTTCTTGGGAAGCTGAGGCAGGAGGGTGGAGAGTGCAAGGCTGCCAGACCCTGTCTAACAAAACTAAAGAAGCAAAGAGAGTGAGTGCTGGAGCCAGCAAGCACCCAGAAGATGCTGGAGCAAAGGAAAGAATGCTGAGACCCAGAGTTGCCTGGGGCCTAGCAGCGGTGTCCTGGGCAGGGACAGCAGACTGAGTAGTGGTCTCTCCTGTCCCACAGGAGGTGGACATCTACACTGTCAAGGTGGAAGACCTGACCTTCACCTCGCCCTTCTGCCTGCAAGTGAAGCGGAACGACTATGTGCACGCGCTGGTGGCCTACTTCAACATCGAGTTCACTCGCTGCCATAAGAGGACCGGCTTCTCCACCAGTGAGTAGACGGGCCCAGGCCACAGTGTAGCTCATGCCTGTCGGCCCAGTTACTTGGGAGCCAGCCTGTACAAGCTAGCAAGACCCTTCTCAAAATGAAAAAAAAAAGTTGAGGAGAAAGTGCTGGGAATGTCTTGGTGGTGGAGCTCCCGCCTGGAACCATCAGTGGGGAACTGGGGTGGGTCATGGCTCGGTGGTAAAGCCCCCTGCCTAAGGTCCTGTGAAGCCACTATTGAGAAGACGAGGTATGGGTGCACACCCTGAGAGTCCAGGTTTCAGCCCAGCCCTGCCATCTAGCTGCCTTGTTTCCTCACACCCTACCTATCCACAGCCGTCCTCTCAGGCTGGTTGAGGGTGCTGGGGTGGAGGGTCTCCAGGCAGAGGCCCCGTCTCAGGGCTGACCACGTTGGCCCTCCAGGCCCCGAGTCTCCGTACACGCACTGGAAGCAGACGGTGTTCTACATGGAAGACTACCTGACCGTGAAGACAGGCGAGGAGATCTTTGGCACCATTGGCATGCGACCCAATGCCAAGAACAATGTGAGGCCTGGGGTGCTGGGCTGGCAGTTGGGTGGGGTCCCCAGGTGCTTGTGGCACAGTAGGTAGAGCAGGCTGGGAACAGGTTGAGGGAGCAGATGGGTGTGGAGTGTGCACTGGAGGGCTCTTAGATCTTCCTCTTGAACACCCCTCATCTGGGAAGGGGGCAGGGGACAGGAGGTGTCCTCAGAAGGCCTCTTCCTTGCCCTCCCCGGGATGCCCCAGATGATGGGTGGGCAGGTTCAAGTGGAGGGAGGGGGCGTGGGGGCAGTGAGGAGGAACCTGAAGCACTTTCCCTAAGGAGATGGGGAATGAGTCAGCTCAGGGTGGTAGCTGGGGCTCAGTTAAGATGTCCCTGTGGAACTATTCCTTGGGTGTGGCTGACCCCCGATTCCCTCCCCACAGCGTGACCTGGACTTCACCATCGACCTGGATTTCAAGGGCCAGCTGTGTGAGCTGTCCTGCTCCACTGACTACCGGATGCGCTGAGGCGCTGAGGCGATTTGGGGGTCTCCTCTCCTGGCCTTCCTACAGAAGGGGCTTGGGGGCTGGGCTTGAGGGATGGGAGGGCACGTCGTGACTGTGTTTTTCATAACTTATGTTTTTATATGGTTGCGTTTACGCCAATAAATCCTCAGCTGGGATGGCTCGTTTTTTCTGGGGTTCCCTCTTTAGGTGCTGAATTGCCACCCAGGGGGAGGGCTTGGTGACTTTAGTCAGTGTCTAGGATTCCCCTAGACTCCAGAATGTCTGCCTTTCAGGGTTCAGGGATCTCAGAGGACTTTGGGGCCTAACACTGCCTTAGAGTGGTGGGTTCCCAACACCCCCAGCCTCAGCTTTCCCATACATGCCCTGCCCACCACAGCCACTACATTGTTCTGCATGGTCCCAGGATTGACCTGTTCTACTGACAGACTCCTTTGGAGCTGGGGTCTGAGGGTAACAATGGGAGGGAATCTGCGCAAGACAATGCCTCCCCCATTTCCAGAAATGGGCCTAATGAACCTTTCACTTCCATCCTGCCTGTGCCCAAAGCCAGCTTTCTTATACCCGTTGTCTGCACTGTCCACAGTTCACTGCCTGCCAGCACCCTTGAACCTGTCCCTGCCAGGGCCCAGCACCATTGACACCCTGGGAGGGGTCACAGCCTCCTTCAAGTGTAACCGGAATCTAGCTGCTAAGCTTGGCCTCGCCCCACTTTCCTGCCTCTCATGAGGCTTCTATAGCCTTGTACCTCACACACGCCTGGGAAAGGAAAGGGACAGAAGGCTGGGTCCTAGTTCAAGGCCTCCCTGGTGATTCTCACAAGAGTGCCCGCACTAGAGTTACTAAGAGCAGGCCCAGCCAGCAGATGGCTGCCTCAGCTGTGAGAGGTCCAGACTCCAGGGCAAGGGAAGAGCACACTGCATCCCATTCCTCCCCTGGTTTCCATGGCTGTGGGATGGGTTGAGGGGATGTACAGCTGTGGCCCTCGCAGACAGCCTGCTTCTGCCTGCAGTACTCCAAGCTAGGACCACCACCCTTCTCATGGCTCTGGGTGCTGCTGGATGAGTGACCCTGGGCCCTCCTACCCTGACCTCAGTATGGTCATCTGTGTGTGTGCTAGGACTGTTATTAAGCTCTTACCCCTAGAACCATCCTTTCCCACAGTCTCCGCATCCTGTCACCAGACCCAGCCTGAACAGTACAAACGCCCAGAGTTGAATAAAACACAAGTTCCATGTCTGTGCCAGGTCTCTTAATAACACTTTATTTTCTCGAGGTAGGGTCTTGCTCTAGCCCAGGCTGACCTGAAATTCACTACGTAGTCTCAAACTCAGCACTCTTCTGCCTCTGCCTCCAGAGTGTTGGGATTAAAGGCGTGCGTCACCACGCCATACTCTTATCTATATGCTCTCTTAGCTGGCTGTCTACCTAGACCCAGGCCCCTGCTGGGGGTTGTTCTGATGGGTCATCCTGACTCCTGATATCCCCTCTTTAGGGCTGAGATGCCGGGCAGGTGCCTACATGCTGGATATGGTGGGTGGGCGGGGAGCTCCATCCAGGGTTTGAGGCAGCAGCGAGGGAGGGGGCTGGGGATCCGGTGGAGGGAGGGGATTGGACGCGGGGCTGGAGGGGGCGGGGATAGAATGCGGAGGGATTGGAGGGGCGGGGATAGAACAGGCTGAGTTTAGAAAGGGGAGGAATTGGAAGGGGCGGTCATAGAAGATAGAAATCAGTGCTTACTCCTATGGGTGGGCAGGACTCGGAGGCCGGTTGAACAGGTCGTGGTCTCACCGCGCCGGGACTGGACATTTGCCAGCGGGAAGCGTGGATCCTGAGCTCAAAATTAGGGTCAGTGGGTGTACTTGAGCCGGACCCGTGGGCCGGGTGAGTACAGGCCACGGAAGCGGGGAACGCGGGGCTGGAGGCGCTTCGCCATCTCAGGCATCCGCTCAGCATCAGCATCCTAGGGTGCCGGGCATGCGCAGCGAGGTGCTTCCTCCCTCATCCCTGGCCAGACCCGCGGGGGAGGGGAGGGGAGGGCACGCTGGGCCTCCCAGAACCGATCCATTTATACCCTCCCTGATGGGCTCTGCCTGCACAGCCAAGTGGAAATGGGGTGGACCATGCCAGTGCCGAGGGCGTTCCTACACTAGGCGTTCAACGCTAGTGGGTTTTCTCCGAAACCCCGCAAACACATCCTGGACCAGCTTCCCTTCCACTCCCCGAATTTTGAGCATCTAAGAGGACAGCTGAGTTCTGAGGTGATCGCCAGCGAGCCCTCCAGCTATGCGTTCACTGAGCACCTCAGAGTCTCCAAGTGGGGGGTTGCAAGACCCTGAGGGTGCTTAGGGGAGGTGAGCTCAGTCCTATGGGCTGGTATGAGGCCCAAGGTCTGCGGGGAGAGGGCTGGAGTCTGGACCCCCAGGTCTGAGGGAGGATTGGAGGTCTAGACCCTGGGCCTGAGGGAGGAGGCCCGAGGTCTGGCCCCTTAGCTCTGAGAGGGAAGAGAATGACCCTCCTTCCCCTGCGCCCACCCCCAATCAGGGCACCTGGGGGACATGGCTGAGGCGCACCAGGCAGTAAGCTTCCTGTCCTCGCTGAGCTCCGATGGGGCCGAGGTGGAGCTCAGTTCTCCAGTGTTGCAGGAGATCTACCTTTCCGGCCTGCGCTCTTGGAAAAGGCAACTCTGGCGTTTCTGGGTGAGAAGGGCTGCTGGTTGGTTTCCTTCTGGGAATTCAAGTTCCAGGACCCCTTTAGCTGTTAAGCTTTCTAGGATCCTCAGCCCCATCTACTGGGAAACCCTGCCCACCTCTTTCTTTTCGCTTAGCCCATCACTGCCGTGCCATTCCCGGCATAATTCCTACCCTTCCAGTTTCTAGAACCAAGCCCCTTCTCCTTGATTTATTTTGTGGTGCTGGGATCTGATGGAGGGCCTTGAACACATTAAACCGTAACTCTAGCGCTGAGCCACGCCCCCAGCCCTTCATTGGTGGGCTCTCCCCAGGGGATCCTGAGCTCTGCCCCAGTTTGAGACTTTGTAAATATCTGTGAATGACCCGGCACACGCGCCAAGAGGGCACATATGACTAAGTAGATGCCTCTTCTCCCCACAGAACGACTTTCTCACGGGCATGTTCCCTGCCAGCCCCCTCAGCTGGCTCTTCCTCTTCAGCGCAATCCAGCTTGCCTGCTTCCTGCAGCTGGATCCTTCCCTAGGGCTGGTGGAGAAGATTAAAGAGTTGCTGCCAGACTGGTGAGCTCCCCCTCTTCATCCCAGTAACCCCATAATCCCCACTTAACCAGAAAC
>PVHP010016484.1:0-35765 GCA_004024765.1 Zapus hudsonius
TGTCCCCTTGCATTGCTCATTCACATGTCACTAGAGACGGAGTTTTTCACTCAACCCAGAGTTGCTATCTTTCAGTCAGATTGGCTGCCCAGCAAGCCCCAGGGATTATCCAGTCTCTGCTCTCAAAGGGACTAGAGTGACAGATGTGAGTAGCCATGCACAGCTGTTTACATCGGTGCCGGGGAATCAAACTCGGGCAGTCACAAAGCAACAAACCAAGCCTAAAACTAAGCATTGTCATGAGTATGAGATAAAATCCAAAGAATGCTACTCGCAGAGGGTAAATACATCCCTTTCTGGAAGAGCTGATGCTGAAAGCCATCCTGACATTGCAGGCTCATTTTGGACCCCAAGGTGAAGAGGAGGCAGTGGTGAAGGACCTAGCTGAACAGGAGCACATGGAGAATGGCAGGGGCAGGGGGATCTTTGTGGCTAACCCTGACTTAGCTCCCTTGTCCCCACTCCTCTGTACCCCTCCTTCCTCTCAAAACCGTTATTAAAAGACCTAATCTTCACTGTTGCTGAGGAGGACATCAATCTGAGATGAATTACTTCTTTTTTAAAAAATTTACTTATTTTTGTGAGTGTGTACACCCATGCCACGGCATGCATGTAGAGGTCAAAGGGTAACTTTGAGGTGTCTGTGCACCACTTTCTTTAAGACAGGATCTCTTGCTGCTTCAAACAAGCTGCCATATGAACATTAGACCCCTGGGCTTCATCGAGCTTTTACATGGGAGCAGGGAAATTGAGGCCAGACCAGCAGGCTTTGCAAGCAAATACCTTTAACCACTAAGCTAGCTCCCTAGCCCCTGATCCATCTTGTAATAAATCTGGGTAGGAAGCAGTTTAGCTAGAAATGTACCACTTTGTCCTTTAGAGTCAAAGAGACAGGATTTAGCATTTGAATGGTCAAACGTTTGTATATATCACATACATACGGTCACACGCCCATGTCATGGTGGAGTAAGCCTGACTACATGCAGAGATGGCAGACAATAGTCTTCCGTCACTATTATGTGACAGTTTTATAGAGAGATTTATGTATCTTACAATTCACCTAATCAGTTGCCAGTTTAAGAATGTTTTTTAAAAATGTTTTATTTATTTGGGGGGGGGGAGATAGAGAGAATGGGTACACCAGGCCTCCAGCCACTGCAAACAAATTCCACATGCATGCACCACCTTGTGTATCTGGCTTTATGTAGGCACCAGGGGATCGAACTTGGGTCCTCAGGCTTTGCAGGCAAGTGCCTTAACCACTGTGCAAGCTTTCCAGCCCAGAAATATTTTTATCACTCCAGAAAGGAACTTTTATACACATTAACAGCCACTCCTTATTTTCTTGCATTTTCCTTTCACCCTCACTCCTTACAACCATTAAGCTAATTTCTGATTCTGTGGATTTTCCTGTTCTGACATATCATAGAAATGAAGTCGTAGAACATGTTGTCTTTATGTCTGGCTTATTTCACTAGTGCCTTCAAGTATTATCCATGCTGTAGCATGTATGTAGCATGTATTCGTTGTTTTTGTTATTAAATAATATATGTGGAGGGAAGGTGTGTGTGCATGGGGGGAAGGTGTGTGTGCTTGGGGGGAATCCAACTTACTTTGCTTCAGTACAGAGATAATGTGAATTAACCACAAGAGATAGAATTAAACAGGTTTTTTTTTTTTTTAATTCCCCTCCATGTAGCCCAGAACTCCCAGTCCTCCTGCCTCAGGCTCCCAGGTACTGGGATTATGGGAGTCACCTTGCCCAGCAAAATGGATAGAATTGAAACAATCTTAGAGTCTTTTTAAATATGTTACTCAATAAATGTAATTTTGCTTATTTCTCAAAATTACAAATTATATCATACATTTCACTCCTTTTCTTAACACCCTATGGAAAAGGAGGTCAGATTAATGCTCTTGTCCTCCTCTTTCTGAGCACCCACATGGACACAGGAAGGAGCTCCACCTGAACATGCCAGGATGGAAACATGACAGGATATGTAGCCACTCATAACTTCTAAGCATTTGAAAATGTGGCCAGTTCAAATTGAGATATGCAATGTCTAAACACCACTGAACTTGAAAGACTTGCCCTGGAAGAAAATGTGAAAGCCCTTATAATAATTTTCATGTTGATCCCATGTGGGGATTACAGTGTGTGGTACCTGCTGGGCTGAACAGAATGTGTTCAAACTGAGTTGACCTGGCAGGTGTGATGGCTCATGCCTGTAAGGCCAGCGCATGAGAGGTGGAGGCAGGAGGATCATCCTCAGCTACATCATGAACTCCAGGCCAGCCTAGGCTACGTGATGCTCTATCTCAAAAAACAAAAATGGGGGCTGGAGTGGCTGGGGCGCTTGCTTGCAAAGCCTATCAACTTGGGTTTGATTTCCCAGTACCCACGTAAAGCCAGATGCACAAAGTGGTGCATGCAACTGGAGTTCATTGGCAGCAGCTAGAAGCCCTGGCACGCCCATTCTCTCTTTCTATTTCTCTGTAAATGCAAGTGGCTCAGCAGTTAAGTGTGCTTGCTTGCAAAGTCTGAAGGCCCAAGTCCAATCCCCAATACACCTTACATAAATAAAGCTAGACTGGTGTTCCTTTTGTGGAAGCAGATCTGAAATGCCTGCACACGAAAGGAAAGAAAATTTAAAAAGCAAACAAAACCAGTTTCATGTTTTACATGTGAGTAGAAAACTTGACCCATGTGGCTTGACTTCTATTCCTATGAGATGGGGATGCTATCCGTGATTTTCAAGACTCGTATTTTGAATTACTGGAAGAGAAAAAAAAAGTTAATCTAAATTAATTCATGATCTCAAATTATTAACACTTAAAAAAAAACAACACCCAGGCATCTGTTTGCTCCTCGAGTAAGAATTTGAGTCAAAGGAATGCTAGTTAGCCCTTAGTGTGAGGACTTGACCTACCCACCAGCGACTTTCATTCACCATCAGTTTACCACCAGTCAAGCAGAATTAGACAAAACTTGAACAATAGAATCAGGCCCATGAAGACAGTAAAGCAGGGACCTGCTCTTGGTATCCTGTGTACCTAATAAGGGGCTGACCTGAGGCAGTGTCCACACAGTGGAGCATTACCCAGGAGGTGTCCAGTGGACGTTATCAATCCAATAGGAAAGGAGAGGGACTGGGGAGGTGGCTTAGCTGGTAAAGTACTTGCTTTGCAAGCATGACGACCTGAGTTTGATTCCCAGAACCCATACAAAAAAAGCCAGGCATGGTGGCACTTGGTTATAATCCCAGCACTGGGGAGGCAGAGGGAGGGGGGTGGAGCCCTGGGGCTTGTTGGTCAGCCAATCTGACCAATTTAGTGAGTTCTAGGCCAGTGAGAGACCCTGGACAAAAAAGGTGGGTGATGCCTGAGGAATGACACCCGAGGTTGTCCCTGATCTCTGTCTGCACATGCCCACGTGCACACACACAAAAGGAGAGAGAACAAGGGTTAGACACTGGAGGAGAGTGCTCATCCTTCAACTCGTGTGCAGATACTGACTAATCATAGGTAGACTTAGCCCTGGGCATCTCACCTTCCTCTTTGTTGAGGGTCAATCTTCTGATTGTCAGGAAAATTATGTCAAAGACATAACATACTTGGCAACAGTCTATTGTAGGCTTCACATTATGATCTGGTATTTTAAATTTCAAATATGTGAACATGAGGTTACCACTCATGGTTTCTTGATTCAAAACAGAACAGACCTGTATTTGGCAACATCCCCAGGTAACGTAATTCAGCTTGACTCAAGACCTTAAGACAGATAAATTCCTGAATTCTATTCCACTGGGAAGAAAACGTCTTCCCTTTGGCTAGAGGTTTTCACTGATGTATGAAATAAAACTTGGAGTAGGGTGTGGGATTTGAGAGAGGGGTAAAGTCCATAAATCCTGGGGTGTACAGTGAACAGAGGGTCCTGGTCTGTCTATGGTCTGTCCCAAGTGACCATGAAAAAACAAAATGAAAACAGGATTTTATTCTTGGATAACAACAGAGGGACACCATGTGCATTTAAGTGAAATCTCTTTTCAAAAGCATTCTTCCTGTTTAATGGGTGCTACATATTGGAGCTCACAGCCTGATCAAAGCAGCTGAGACTGTTTTCTTCTTTCTCTTGATTTTTAAAAAAAAATATTAATTTCTAGGGCAGGGGGAGAGGGAGGGAGGGAGAACATAAGCATGCAAGGGCCACCTGCCACTGCATATGAACTCCAGGAGCATGAGCCACTTTGTGCAGCTGGCTTTAGGTGGGTACTGGGGAATTGAACCCAGGCTGTCAGGTCTTTCAAGCAAGCATCCTTAAATACTGAGCCATCTCTCCAGCCCCCTCTGGATGAGTTTCTAAGTGAAGAATTTACAAGGTAATCAGTCATCACCAGTCACTGGCTCAATGTCAGGAAAGAACCTCAGGGAAGTCAGTGCTCCTGGGAAGTCCGAAGAGGTATGGTTTATTGACAAATGGGATAGTTGAGAGAGAACCCTTGATCAAATAGTATGTGTGTCGAACACTCATATGTTTTTCGGATTTCTAGGTTGATTTCAGGGCTGACCTTATGAGTAATCTACTCCATGTTTGAAAGGTTCTAAGCATTCTTTTCCCTTCTCTGTTCTCTTAGCTGAGAGGCCTGGGAGAGTCAGGAAGTCAGGAAATTTTATCTGGCCCTGGTTCTGCTTCTATCATAGAAACTTCTGGAAGATAAGAGAAGGGTGTGATAAAGGCCCTTTAGCAAACTGAAGATATTCTTGCTGCCTTGGGTGTGCCAAGACTTGATATACACTTGGCCTTAATTGGGTTTTCCAGGTAGTCAAAAATGATCTCAAACACCTCTTGTCATAGTCTCTCTTTTGTTACTACAATGAAATACCTGTGGTGGGTAATGGTATAGGGAAAAGAGGTTAATTTTGGCTCTTGGTTCCAGAAGTCCCAGGTTGAGGGCTTCTACTTGGTGATAGTTTTTTATGTTTTTTTGTTTGTTTTTTCTTGTTGGAAGAATCCAGAGGCAGCACAGGGGATCACATGGTGAGAGGCAGGGAGCAGCAAGTATAAACTCATGTGTTCTGAATTCTTGGTTCCCAGCTGATGACAATTTGGGAAGTAGAACCTCGTGGGAGGAGGTGTGTTGGTGGTGGTGGGGCTTTGGGTTTCATAGCCATTTCCCTCTTGCCCAAGCTTAGCTCCCTCTCCTGCTCCTGTTTTCCACCTGCTGTGGCAGAGGTGATGTTCACCCTCTGCTCATGCCATGCTTTCCCCTGCCATCATGAAACTTCCCCTTGAGATTATAAGCCAAAATAACTCCTTTCCTCGCATCAGCTGCTTTTGTTCCTGTGTTTGTCCCATTGACACAAAGTAATGACAGCATGCTTCTTCTGATCTTACGTTAACAGGATTCAATCCCAGCCATCTCCCAAAGGCTCTAAACACCATAGTCAGACTTAAGTTTCCTCCACCTCAGTACCTCACCATGGGGAGACACTCCGGGCATACGTAAAGAGTAGCAACCCTCATGCCGCCACTTACCTTTGCAAGCTGCACCCCAACTGTCTCTGTCAGCATTCAATTCCTTCTTCCAGATCTCCCAGTGAGGAAAACTGTTTACAGCTTTGCACATACGTTCATTCCACACAAACACGCCAGGTTCTGCAGTGATGACTCTCCTGAGTGAACGGTGATTGAGTTAGGAAGAGTCCTCTGTGATGGCACTGTTTAGCTTCAACAAAGGGCACCATCAAATGGCTTTCTAGCCTTACAGAAGATTGACTTTTAAATCTTTTTTTTTTTTTAAGGTAGGTCTTACGTGGTCCAGGCTGGTCTCTAAATCACTATGTTGTTCATCCTAAGATTGTAGGCACATGCCACCATACCTATCTTGGGATTCTGTCAATCTTAAGATGGGAGTTTCTCTGTCCGTACCTAAGAACTGTCCTTCCTGAGTCAGTCTAAACACCTCCTTAGAGCCTAGGCAATCTAGCTGTTTCTACCAGTTTTTAGATAGTAAGGAAAAGTCCCCCAAGTACAATGGGATGGAGGGATGTTGGGGAGACTGCTTCATCTGAGAGAGAGAAGTCTTGGTGTATTGTCAGATAGAAAGAGAATCCACGATGAGAAATCCCACCAGACATGAATTGAAGCAGAGGAGATCCAACGTAAAGAAAAGCTTTACCCAAGAGGTAGACTGCCCAGTGGAAGCAGACTGCCCCTTCAAGTTGTCATTGGTTCCTTGGACCTGATGCTGCCAACTGACCAAGTGAGGGCTTGTGGCCAGGGAAGACAGGCTGCTTGAACATTCGTGTCAAATGCTCTCTTCTCCCTCCTCAGCCCAACCTGCCCCTCTGCTAAGTTGTTTAGTCAGCAAGCTTGGATGGAGAAAAGAATTTCTTGTGACTACTAGAAGTCTGTGTCTGTAGCAGCTCATGTGGTCACTGCTTGCTTCATAGGAGACACAGACTCCTCCCTGAGCTGTCCCAAGGGTGACCTTGGAAATTGGTGATGGAGGCTGGTTCCCGGTAGGACCTTCTGAGAACATTCTTAGAAGTGACTCATGTGATATAAAATCCCAGAACAGTAAAATAACTACAGATGGGGGCAATGGCAGTGATCACAGGGAGCCGGACAGTTTTGTCTTTCCAGCTTTTGGGCTTGAGGTTTCTCCACTTACCGTTCTTCCATTTGCCTGAACTTTTTTCTGGCAGGATCCCATGGGTCCCTCTGCCACAAAGAAAGTGCGGTGCCTCTGGCAAACCACAGCTTGATGTAGAACTAGACCTATTTATGTAACTCAGTCAGAAGAATTAAAAAAATATAAATTTCCAATTCTGCAAACTTACTGTAACTTTTGAAAAAAAGACCTATATTCTGCCAGGGAGATATGGCATCCCTTCTTCATGAACTGTAAACAGTCAAGGATCCGGTTTTTGTTGGCAGCAATGCTTAAGAATGCTGAATGAAAAAGGCTTATTTTCATTCTACTCCACTTAAAAGAGAGTGCTGAGAATAGGAAAAAAAATGGGAACAGCTGAGAACCCCCTCTCCACCCCCAAGCTGTAGAGAGCAGTAAGATCTTCATGGACGAGTCTAGGTAGCACAGTTTACACTTTAAGTATACCAACACCAGACTTTGAGGTGTGTTTCCCAACTGCTCATCAAACATTGCTACAGATTTTAAGAGTCCTCCCACCCCTTTCCTGATGAGAGTAGAAGTCCTGTGGTCTATTTTCTCAATATGGATGCCTGGTTTAAACACTGTACTCTCCTTCATCGGCCCCAGCATGTGACACGGACATTCTTCAAGGCAGGGTTAAAAACATCTGCAGCCTCGAAATCAGCCCAGTTCCCCAGGGAGGGTGTTAAATCCACAGTATGCTGATCTGTTTCCTGTCTTTGTTATGATTTCTTCACTGTAACCGAACCTCCAGCAAGTGGGTACTGTGCAGCTGTATCAGCAGGCCAGGCACTGTTGGCTTAGGAGAGTCCGTTCCCGTTTCTGTAGCTAGCCTCCAGAATCCCTGTCAGGGGAAGCCGCTCCCAGACCGCACATCCTCGCTGTGCCCTCCACACTGTCACATGGCATCTAATGAAGATGAATTAAGAGGAAGAGCAGTTTCCTAGCTGCACCGGTTCCTGCCAAGAGAGAAAACCTCTCGAGAACACGAGCAGATTGCCATCCTAACAACATGGCTGTGAAAACACAGTTAAATCTGTAAGACCTTGAAGCTGAGATGCATTAGGACATCTCATTAATATTTTTAATTTATTTGATGTAGACAGAGACCAAGAGTAAATCTGTGTGCATCAGTGCCTCCTGCCACTGCAAATAAACTCCACGTGCTCCACTTGGTGCATCTGGCTTTACATGAGTGGGGGGGATTGAACCTGGGCCGTCAGGCTTTGCAAGCAGCTTTAACTGCGGAGCCATCTCTCCAGCCCCACTTGTACTTTTTGCTGGGACAGTCAGTTGGTCCTGTCATCCAGAAAGCCTGTGATCACACGTGTAATCTCTGCAAACTCAAAATAGCGAGGTGTTCCCAGTGTCCGCTGCCCGCCGCTGAGCTACTGTCTGTAGAAGAAAGTGTGCCATGTGGAAACCTGGCAGATAAGTTTACTCACAAAACACAACATCAGCTTCCAGTGGGTTGTAAACTTTAGAGTGCTTAACCCAAGGTGAACTTGTGCCCTTCTTTGAATAGGGGTGTGAGGAGGCTCTACTAAGGTGCAAAAAACACACTGATGGTGACACCAAGCCCTTCTGCCCACCTGGCATAGGAGGGAGAGCCCGGACATCTGTTTGTTCTCCAGAGGATGTATTTGGGCAGCTTTTTCCTCCCTGTTAAAGTTGTTCATCTGCATGGGCCTGACTTATGAGCACAGTCCTTCACAAGATTGGTCCAAGCTCCCCTGGAATTTCTGGCTCCCAACCCAGAGAGAGGTTTGGATTTTGGATAAGGTTGGAGGACTGAGCAGTGTGCAAAATTCAAAGCAACAGTGTGTTATATCATTTAGATTTAAAGACAGCACAGTGCCAGAAACCATTTTCCACCTTCATTGAGAACCCAAGCCCAGAGTTTGTAGGAATGGAGGCGCATTCCTGTAATCCCAGAGCTTGGGGGGAGTGGAGGCAGGAGTTCAAGGTAAGATAGAGGTCAGCCTGGAATGCAAGACACTCTGATTCAATAAAGAAAAAAAAAACTCAGATTGTCCATAACTACTGCGGGCTGGTTATATCTTAGTGTTTTCATACCTTCCTCCATGAGAGAGGAGGCAAATGAATGAGTCAGATGGAGTCGCTCAAGGCTGTGCCTGTGTTCAATGCAGAAAAGTAGTAAAATGGTCCAGAGAATGAACAGCAAGGCTCACCTAAGCCAGCCATGTCCAAGCATGTGCTGTGTGAAACCTCCTGAGGACTGACATGGTCCGATTTCACACCTTGCCTGGCCATGCCAGGTACACTTCAGCACTATGGCATTTACAATGCCTTGTGCTCTTTTTATAACGTTCCTTCCAGTGTCGCTTGCCACTTAGCTATGCTCTCATCGTGCAACGGGGGACAGTGATGTCTAGCATTGTTTCTGCCTGGCTCATAAGCCCTGACTGAGGGTGATGTGTGTGTGGCCTGACTAGCAAGGGGGTAGGAGCTCTTGGGACCTCAGGAACATCAGGACCCTTAGTGACCTTCGGTTGTAGTTCCATGCAGCATGGTTCCTTCATCTCTTTAAAAACTGAAAAGGAGCCAGGGAGATGGCTCCACAGGTAAGAGCTCCTCCTGTGCCAATATGAGGACCTGAATTTGATCCCCCAGGACTCTCAGAAAAAAATTAGGCATGGCCGCACATGTCTGTAATTCCAGTGCTGAATGGGGGAAAGACAGAATTTCTGGGACTACCTGGTCACCCATTCTAAAAAAGAAAAATGGGAAGCTCCAGTTTCAATGGGAGACTGTCTCAAGGAAGTAAGGCAGGAGACCCATAGGGAAGGATATACCCTGTGTTTTCCTTTGGCCTCTGATTGAGGTCACATGAAGCATACACATCTGCATAGTGCACACACCTACACACCTATACATACACACAAAGGAAATACAAAAAGTTAAATTCTTAAAAAGGTCAAAGTATAGTTATGGAAACTGTTTTTAGCCAGCTCTGATGACTTGATGTTTCTTTGTCTAGATGTTTATTCAATACATATTATATGCCACGCAGTGTTGTAGGCTCTGGTAATACAGCGAGACAGAAAGTACCTGTCCTCATGAAAGATGAGGAGACATGTAATAAACTAATTTATAAAAACATAAGTTAAAGAAGTAAACAAAAGACAAGTGGGAAGTGTTATGGAAGAATGTCAGGACTGAGGAGGAAGAATGATTATTTTAGGTCTGATTAGGAAAAGTCCGAGGCAGTGGTGTCGAAGCAGAGACAGGAATGGGGTGGAAGATGCTAAGATTTTGGGGAAGTGCAGCATAGCCTCCAGGTGTGATCAGTAGAAATGTTGATATGAAAATAGCTCGGAGTGTTTGCGGAATAGCACTGAGCTCAGCCTTTCTAGAATGAAAGTGGGAGAGATGGCATTGAGAAAGAGGAAGGGCTAGATGATATTAGATTCTCAGCCCCCATGCTGGTCCAAGGGGAGGACCTTGTTGTCTATGCCAGGCCTTTTCATGGTACATGGAGAGCACATGTGACATAGGAATTTGTGCCACTAGACTAGGTGAGAGGTGATGTCATTGAGGAACGTTATGGGAAGAGATGGAGTTTGGGGTGTATTTTAGAAGCATACCATTTGCTGATGTGAGTATAAAGGAGAGTTCAGGTGTAAGATCTGGACATTTTGGTGAATAGGGGGAACTTCTAGTAACATTGTCAAGTCTAAGGAGCAGTTTGAGTTTACTTGAAGCCTGTCAAGTTTGAGATGCTTGGTAGACATGCAGGGGACTATAATCGAGTGAGCCTGGAGCTCAGGAGAGAAGTGGTGACCACAGCGAACAGTCCTCATCATAGAACCCAGAGCCTGGCTTAGAGGACAGAAGGACAGAGTGTGCATGGAGAAGTTGAGGGCTAAGGACTGAGCCCTGGGGCGTTCATTAGCAGCTGGGGAGAAAAGCAAGAATTTAGCATTCTTAGCTGGAACGTTCAGCCCTGAGAAGTTTTGAGTCCTTGCCTTCAATTTCATCCAAGTCCATGTTGCTACATGTGTTTTGGGGTAAAAACTAATGAATTTCCTGTTCTTCACTCTTTAGTTTTCCTTTTCTCTCTTTTTTTTCTCTTCCTTCCTTCTCCATCTTTCCTTTCTTAATTACCAAATTGTTGAGATCCCTGTCTTGGTGAAGAGTGGATCCTGTCTTTGCATCATCTGGCATGTTTCTGTCCAGAATCAGCCTAGTAACCTTGATCATAAGTCAGTAATTCCCAACCTTGCTCACTTAATTCACTCTCACTTCTTAGTAGAAGAAGTTGGACTTGAGGAAGGAGAAAAACCAGAAAATCCCAGAGACACCTTGTCCAGAACTCCTGTGTATCAGAAGACAGATTTGATAGCTAGGATAAGAGTGTGTGTGTGTGTGTGTGTGTGTGTGTGTGTGTGTGTGTGTGTGTGTACGCACACATGCGTCTATGTGTTACTGATGATTGAATTCAGGGCCTTGAACATACTAGGCAAGCACTTTACCACTAAGTCACAACTGTAGCCCTATGATATTTCCAGTTTATGAACTTCTAGGAACCCTCCCCTCCCCCTGGACCCTCTGACGTCACTGTGCTCAGCAGTGCTGTTTGTTCAAAGCATCCTACTTCTTCCTCCCCATCATCCTGTGCTCTGGTGGGAGGTGCGTGGGGTGAAGGGTGAGGCTTGCGTAGAGGAGAAGCGGATGAAATAGGATACCCACAGATATTGGAAGAACAAAACTAAATAAATCACCCAGTCAGTCTTAGAGAGCAATCTTTGGATCTTGGTTCTATCAGAATGGGAGTAAGTGATCTCCTGTGTGCTCGGAGAGGACTGCCAAGGCCAGCACCCCAAACTACCCATCCACGGTCCTTAGGAAATATTCTTTGATGGTGGGGATATATTGAAGATGGTACAACTGCTACTGCTAAATAACACCCCTAGAAACAGGAACCAGAGTCCTTAAGGGAATAAAAATGCCCAGATGATAGCTGGGCATGGTGGCACATGCCCATCATCCCGGCACATGCCCATCATCCCAGCACATGGGAGGTGGAGGCAGGAGGATCCTGAGTTTAGATTATCTTCAGGTTAGCTTGGGCTTCATGAGGCTCTGTCCCCCCAAAAATAGAAGCAAAAAACCAGGCATGGTGGCTTAGACCTATAATCCTAGCACTTGGGAGTCTGAAGTAGGAGGATTGCCATGAGTTTGAGGCCAAGCCTGGACTACAGAGTAAGTTCCAGGTCAGCCTGGACTAGCATGAGACCCTGCCCTCCAAAATAAATAAATTAAAATATGATGAGGACTATAGACACCATTTAGTGTGAGCTTAGTATTTTCCAGGCACTGTGAGATTCTTTTATTGTCTTAAGTTCTGCTATAGTTGTATACGAGAGCGGATGAAGGAGGGCATATCCTGTTTCATTGATGAGGAAACTGGGGTAGGTATAGAGACTTTTATAAATTGTCCAAAGTTACAGGCCAGCAAGGGGGTAGAAATTTTAAACCAAGTCTTTCTGATTTCAGAACATAAACCCTTACTCAAAATCAGTAGGTAATTCAAAATTTCTTCCAATGCAGTTTGTGAGTGAAGTTTATTTTACTCAATATCTATCCTGCTGAACACTTCATCATGCATAAATGGGCACTTAAAGGAACATGATCTTATTTTTTTCTCAGTTTGTAGTCTAGGCTAGACAGATGATACATCTCTAAAAAGAAAGAACTATATATTGTTATGTAATAAGTTCATTAATCAGCTATTAGCAAGACAGCATGAGTCATGGGGTCAAGGTCATTTTTTTTTTTCGGTGATGTCTATTTAACAGTGCCTAAAACATAAACACTTAAAATGTTCCTTCCACCAAAATAAAACATTTGCTAGTAAAATCCAGTCCTAAGAAACAGGATGAAAACCTTTGTTTCAGTAATCCCATGGATAGTGGTATTGTTTTGCTGTTATGTCTATGTGATGGTAAATTTCTAAATTTCAGTTTTTAACTGGACTGAATTTAGAAATGGCAGATTGAATATGAGTGTTTCTCTCACTGCTAACCAGAGAACCTTCTGTATCTAGTGTGTGTGTATTTTTTTTAACAAGATGGGGAGTGGGCATGCCAGGGCCACTTGCCACTGCATATGAACTCCAGATGCATGCACCACTTTGTGCATCTAGCTTTATGTGGGTACTGAAGAATAGAACTCAGGCCAGCAGGCTTAACAAGCAACCTTCTTTAACTGCTGAACCATCTCCCCAGTCCCTCTACCTGTTTCTAATGGAAGATAAATTATTTTGTACTTTGGGGCTGGAGAGATGGCTAAGCAGTTAAAGGTGCTTGCTTACAATGCCTGATGGCCTGGCAATTCAATTCCCCAGCACCCATGTAAAACCAGATGCATGAAGTGGTACGTGTCTTGGAGTTCATTTGCAGTGGCAAGAGGCCCTGGTATGCACATACTTTCTTTTTCTCTCTCACCCTTACTTTCTCTCTCTCTCTTCTCTCCTCTCTCTCAAATAAATAAAATAATTTAAAAATTATTTTGTGATTATTAAGTTTGAGGTTGAATTCTATCAAAGGTGTAAGGAAATGTGGCCCTCAGAACCTTGTTTGTAAAAAGGAGCTTTACAGGGATCAGTTTAGAAGGCAGTCATGAGGAGTGTGACTGTGTCCTTATAAAGGGGGAATTCAGAGGCACAAACCCAAGGAGACACCATGGGAAGATGAAGGCAGAGAATGGGCTCAGCCAGCAAGTGCCACCCCCAGGAGTGGGGAGAGAATCATGGAACAGGTCCTCTAGGCAGCCTTTGGGGGATCCAACGTTTGATCTTGGACTTGGAGCTCTAGAATGATGAGAAAATGAATTTCGGTTGCTTCAGTCCCTCCATTTGTGGTACTTGGTTACTGCTGTCCTTGGAGATTAACACAGCACTGTATTGGTTTCCTGTGGCTTTGTGTTACAAATTACCACAAACCCAGTGGCAGAAAAATAACAGACATGTATTCTCTCACAGTTCTGGAAGTTAGAAGTCCAAAATCAGTTTTCACTGGGCCAAAACTGGCAGCATGGCTGGGTACTTCTGGCGCCTGGGGAAGAAACGGTGCTCTGCCTCCTGCAGCCTGTGGTGGCTGTTGGCCATCTCAGCCAGCCGATGCCTCTGTGGCCCCGTCCAGTCCCCTCTTCCCCTCCTTTATAAAGGACACTTGAGGTTTCGTTTGGAGCCCATGCGGATCATCTGGGATAATCTTCCAATGCAAAATCCATAATTTGATAATGTCTTTTCCCAAATAAGGTCTCATCTACACTTCCAGGGGAGAAGAGCTGGTATCTTTGGAGGTCCTTCCCCTGACATGTAGGTGGAAATGGCCAGTGGTCAGTAGAACATGAGGGTGGGGTCCACAGAAGGGGAAGCTATCAGTATGTACCTGAGAGTGAAAACTAAAGGAAGATATGGTCATCTTCTGGGAGGAGGAAGAAAATGGAAAGGAGGAGTCAAAGGCCACCCGAAGGGAGATGACCCTAAGAAATGGCTGAAAAGAAACAATTCTTGTGTCAGTTTTCTGATACTATAATGAAGCACTTGAGGCTGGGAAACTTTATAAGAAACAAAGTTTGTGGTATCTCAGTTTTGGAGGTGTAAGGCCAGGGGCCACATTGGTGAGATGGGCTTCTTGCTGGCAGAGCCCTGAGGTGGCACAGGGCATCCCATGGTGAGAGACTGGGAACACACATACTTTGGGTCTCCTTAGAAAGCCATCCTGACTGAGTGCTGGTAGCTTTGCCCGATGGTCTTGTCTGATCCCAATCACCTCCTAAGTGTCCCACTCTGAACACATCAGTCATTTTGTTTCCACTCTCTTGAACTTAAACTTCAGGCTGAACTTTTGGAGGGGATTCATATTCAAACCACAGCAGTCCTCAGGGGAGATGGGAACCAGGAGGATGTGCTGATATGGAAGCCATGAGTGGAGTTAAAAATATAAAGTCCTAAAGCTGGGGGAAGGACATAGTGAATAGAGCTCTTGCTGCTCAGGCCTGAGGGCCTAAGTCCCATCTCCACACTCCCGTGTAAGAAGCTGGAAGCCATGAAGCCGTGAAGGGCTATAATGAAATGGGGAGGGGGGGCAGGGCAGAGATGGGAGAATTTCCTGGAAGCTTGAAGTGGGTACCCTGGTCAACAACAATAGTGAGAAAGTGAGAGGGTGGGGCAGGAGAGAGAGGGGGGAAAGGAGGGAAGATGGGAGGAGGGAGGGAGTGGGGGAGGGAGAGAGAAAATGCAAGTAAAACAACTCAAAAATTGTTCTCTGACATTCACATAGGCTTTGTGGCATATGTGTGCCTCACTGGCATATATGCATTCTCCATCTCTCATACAGGGAAACAGCTGATTGGTCCAAGCTAGGCTGGAAGTTCTGGAGTCTTAAATTTGGCCACAATGTCAGGATTAGATCTGAATTCTAGTAAAGGAGACCCTTCCACTCCAGGAGGGGCTCAGGTTGTTCCTGGAAAAACAGGAAGAAGGCCAGAGTTAAGTGGAGACTGCAGGCCCAAAGACAATCATGCTTTTTTACTCTGGGGGGGGGGTGTCACCCTAAACTGCCTCATGGGCAACTTAGCAAACCCTGTCACAAAGGGAGAAACAAACAGAAAAACAAGAAACGACAAGAATTGCTGGTACTTTCTATGTTTGTTCCTATAGAGTTGACCTCCAAGAAAATGTCTCACACCAGAACTATTTCTCAGCTAATACTTTTTCTGATCATTAAAATAATATACAATATAACAATCTTCAAAAGTGTCTAACTTAGAAAGTTAAAGTCTACCATAGCAGTTCACTTTCGAAAGATACTGTTTTTTAAAAGGTATTATCTGAATCTGTGCTGCTATAACAAAACACCTGAGTCAAAATAATATATAAACAACAGAAATTGATTTCTCTCACTTCTAGAGGTTGAGAAGTCCAAGGTCAAGGCACCAGCATTTGTTCTCTGGTGAGGGCCTTGTTATAACATCACATAGTGGAAAGCCCAAGGCCTAATTAGCTTTCTCCAGTCCTTTAATGAGGTAATAATTACATGTGTAAGGGAAGATCCCTCATGATCTAGTCACCTCCTAATACTGTTAGATTGAGGATTAAACTTCAACAAGAATTTTGGAAGGGGAAGCGTTCAGGCCACAGCAGGTGTCTGACATTTAAAAGTTTAGGACTAATCCAGACAGCCCACGAAGGAGGATATACAACTGATCAGGGATGGGGAGGGGGGAATTGGGGAAGTCGGGATAACAACGCATGGTTTGCCCACTAAATAATGTAACTCATTATGGACAATAAATATTAAATTAAAAAAAAAGTTTTCCATTTTTTACTGTGCAGATTTCAGTGTAATTTCAATGAAAAAGGTGACTCAAGTAAATATATCCCTTCTCTTTCCAGATATAATTTCTCTGGGGTCAGAGAAGTGGTCTCATTTTGTTTATCTGAATACCGATTTCTTGTTTGTTTGTTTTTAAACCAGGGTGTCATTCAGCAGCCAAGACTGGCCTGGAACTTACTAAGTGGCACAGGTTGGCCTCGAACTCAAAGTAGCCCTGTTGCCCCAGCCTCCCAAACCTGGGATTCCAGATGTGCACCACCACATCTGACGCGATGTTCTTTCTTCTTTTCCTTTCCTTTCCCTTTCCCTTTCCCTTCCCTTCTTCTCTGTGTGGAGAATTAAGCCCAGAGCCTTGCACACGCCAGGCAAGTGCTTTATCACTAAGACACAGCCTTTAGTCCACTAACTCTCTTTATTATTTGTGAATATACTGCATACATACCCCTTCATGAAAATCTTTTTAAAGGAAACTATTGAATTCATTCTTCCGTGTACATTAACCAAGAGCGTCTCTCTCTCTCTCTTTTTTTTTTTTGATGTTTTGGTGTAGTAATTTAAAGCATTAAAGCATAGTGAAAATAATCTGTTTGCAACAAAGTCCTCACAGATTCATTTTGACCATTTTTATTTGCTCGGTTGCTCTAATTTATGCTTGTCTTTGCTCACTGACAATCCAATGAACCCACAGACATTTCACTTTGCTCATAGTTCACCAGTAGTTGATCTTTTTGAATACCTCCTTCCCTCTGGACTCCTGAGGAATTTGGACAGTAATTGTGAAGTTTGTGGCAGGGGAATGGGCATTGGGCTGTCCATATATTATGAAAACTATTAAAAGAGAGGCTGTGCTCAAGTATTTGTTCAGCTCATGCCCAGGGAGGGCTTCAGGAAGTCAATAAGGTGACACCATCTTCAGTCAAGAGTCGTATTTTTCTAAAAAAAATAATTTGTTTGCAAACAGAGAGAGAGAGAGAGAGAGAGAGAGAGAGAGAGAGGAGAAAAGAAATAGACAGAATGGTCACGCCAGGGCCTTCAGCTGCTGCAAACACCAGATGCACATGCTACTTACTGCATCTGGCTTTACGTGGCTACTAGGGAGTCGAACCTGGGTCCTTAGGCTTTGTAGGCAAGCGCCTTAACCACTGAGCAATCTCTCCAGCTCAATGGTCCTGTTTTTGCAAATGGTTTGCCAAGCCCAGTTCCACTATAGTGCTGTTCAGCCAAAACAGTGATTGCAACATCAGACCATGCTGTATCTCTTCACGCCAGCCTCCCTGGTTTTTGTTTTGGAAACTGCTACTTACTGCATTGATCCATGGGGATGGCCAAACCATTAAAAACACAGTGGTCTTGGGACAAACTTCAGAGAAAGACAAACTCTGTGGCCGCCACTTGGGTATTTGGAAGTGCCAGGATTGCTGGTCTTGGTCCCAGAAGTGTGTAGCATTTCCTGTGAACTTTTTACACCCATTTTTCCCAAAAGTCAAATCACCCCCCCCTTGCCAAGAAAATTACTATTTACCTTGACTGCTGGCTACTTTAGAAAAGGTTTTACTCATGTCCTGACCATCATCACGCATGGACACTGTGGTTTTTCTCTCCTTCTTACATTCTCACTATGTTTTGCCATAAGGAAAGTTTGCAGTGGCTTTCCACTTAGTAGCTAAGAGAAGACAGGACCTATATGACCTGACAGCATTGCTCTGACTTTTGCTGTGCAAACGACCCAAGCACCAGAGCCTTTCCCCTCGGTGGCTTTGAGCACAGGCGATGGATGCATGGGTGGGAGGTTTTTTCATCCCACTGCAAAAGCAGTGTGTCTCTCAGCCTGCCAGCTTGTGAAGCACCCCACAGTGCTCTGTCTTACTGCGTCTGGCAAAGTTGTCAGAGAAGCCTGTGTGTGGGTGGCCTCCAAACAGCATTTCCAGAAGGGTGGATCCCTGGCTTTCCCTCCATTCTTGAGGAGCAGAGGAGGTCCACACTGCCTTGGGGTGGGGGGGCATGTACTAACAAGAATCAGACCCCCTTAGTGAGTCACTCTCTGGTCTTGTAGGAAGGTGCTCCACTGGACACTGAATGATGTCTAGAGAGGGGAGATTTCCTAGCACGTGCTGTGTGAGTTGATTAGTATAAGCCAAGGAGAACCTGAGTGGTTGGGTCATCTGTGAAACCTTGTCTTTCACTGGTAGAGATACAATGAATAAAGCATTGTAGAGATAATTAAAAATTAATAAAGCATTGAGTATAATTACATTAAATAAATTACCTATAAAGTATTGCAAGTCATGCCAGATGAAAGAGGGATTCCACATGGGTCATGCATTTTCCAGGATATCATGTTCTCCAGTTGCATGAGCCAGGGGAGCCCATAAACAGGAAAAGCACTATGAATTATAAGAGCAGCTATTAGAGGAGGAATTAAATATGCAAGGCATTAGTATAACAAAATACCAGAGACAATCTATTTACAAAGAGACAAGGTTCTTTTTTTTTTTTTTTGGCTCATACTTCCAGAGGCTTCACTCCATGATCAATGGGCCCTGTGGCACAGGGGAGTGCTTGGTGGGAAATCTGCTCATCTCCTGACAACTGGGAGGCAGAGAGAGAGAGAGAGAGAATGAATGAGAATGGGCATACCAGGGCTGCCTGCTACTGCAAACTCCAGGTGCATGTGCCACTTTGTGCACCTGGCTTTATGTGGGCACTGGTAAATTGAACCCAGGTTCTAAGTCTTTGCAGGCAAGCACCTTAACTGCTGAACCATCTCTTCAGGCCCAGTGATCTACCTTCCTCCCACTAGGCTCCAGCTCTTACAGGTTCCAACATCTTCAATAGTGTCCTTGGTTGGGGACCAAGCCGTTAACATATGAGTCTTCAAGGACATTCCAGATCGGAACTAAATTGTCAGGAGAGGAGTACAGTTTCCTCAAAAGCTTATTGATGGTGCGTGTGCCTCAGGACCCTTAATTACTGAAGATAAATGAAGAATTGAAGGTGATTAGGGAGAATTCATGGGAAATGTTAATAAAATATGTCCCTTTTTCTTTCAGGAGTGCTCACTAGTACAAGTGACTGGGCTGACAAAACGTTTCAGGGCACATTGAAATCAGTGGGCTGCCTAATTTGCAGTTGGTAAAGTCATCAACTTTTGTAAATTGTGTCAAGGCTTTGGGGAATTTGGAACTGTTGTAAAAGAAGGCAAGATATTCTTTGTATTCTTGTTCATTTCATGAATATGTTCATAAAATTATTTACATAGATGATAAAAAGATGAAGGTTAAGAGATGGAGAAATGGCTCAGCAGTTAAGGTGCTTGCCTGCAAAGCCTAAGGACTTAGGTTTGATTCCCCAGTGACCACATAAAGCCAGATGCACAAAGTGGTGCATGCATCTGGAGTTCATTTGAGACAGCTGGAGGCCCTGGCACATGCATTCTCTTTGTCTGTCTCTCTTCTCTCTCTTTCTCCTTGTAAATAAATTTAAAAATATATTTAAAAAAAATAAAGGTCAGGATAGTTGACTATAGGATGTTTATAGTGTTGGGGAATGAACCCAGGGTATCATGCATGTTAGGTAAGTGCTTTACCTCTGAATATAGCTCCTGAATATAGATTTTGATATGACCTAGTAATTCTGCTCCTAGATATATACAGGAGAAAAATGGCAGCATATGTTCACATAAAAACTTGGACATGACTTATAGTAGTCCCAAATGATAGCAACCCAAATGTCTGTACACTACGAATGAGAAATAAAATGTGATATATTCGTTCAATAAAATGCTGTTTGGTCATAAAAAGAATGAAATAGTGTTACATGCTATGACATGGATAAACCTTAACAGTACTGTGCTGGGCTGGGAATAGAGCCAGTAGAGTTCTTACCTAGCATGCAAAAAGCTCTTAGATTTGATAGATCCTAAGGGGAACCCCCCCAAAAAAGAGTGTTATGCTAAGTAAAAAGAAGCCAGACCCAAAAGGCCAAATATTATATAATTTGATTTCTGTGGCGTGGCCAGGGCACTGGGTCCTTGGACCTAGAATGTAGATGAGTGGTCACCCGGGAGCTGCTAAGGGGCACGGGAAGCTTCCTGGTGTGATGAGAATTTTCTGAAGCCGTTGACAAGGGATAACTCCATCAGTCCAGGAATCTACCACAAACCATGGAATTTTATACTATAGACATGTGGTGCATGAATGAGATCTGAATAAAACAATGAAGTCCAGAGAAAGTGAAGGGCAGCCCCAAGGCATCCGGGGCTCATCCTTGGGAATAACATCTGTCAAGGTGCACTGAAGGCCCTCAGTGTGCGGAGTCTGCTCTGGCCCACTCGAAGGAACAAGTGTATGTTACTGCACTCTCTGGCACTCCCTGCATCCTGCTCGCCATATGAAAATCATTGCCCTGGTCAGGTTTGATTACTTTATTATATGTTTGCTGTACAGTGCCAAAAGTCATGTGGAAAAGCCATTTCCAGTGGGAAGTAATGAACTGTGAATGCCATAGGAAGAGAGCTGTGAGTCAGATTTGACCTCACTGTAAAGTAATAAGTAAAATATCCTTTTTTTCTTTTCTCCACACCCCGCCTCCACAGGGTCTCACCCTAGGCTGACCTTGAAAAGCCCAGGCTAGTCCCAACTCACTGTGATTTTCCTACCTCAGCCTCCTGGGTGCTGTGATTAAAGGTGTGTGCCACCATCATGCCCAGCTGAGAAAAAAATTCTTAATAAGAGTAGCCTCACCTGACAAAATAAAACAAAAAAAAATCAATCGTGAAGTAGTAATTATTTTGGGTTTAGAAAAGCAACACATGTGCATTTTCCTCCATCACAACCCTTAGAAAACCTTGGTTATCTTAGAAAGCTTGCAGAGCTCATGGGGTGATTTGAAGATATTATTTCTGATAACTCTAAGTTTCAGTCTTTAAGGAAATATTGTGTGTCTATCCTTTCTATAGATATATATATATATTTCTTCAAACAAAAAGTTAGATGATTTTAAAAAGTATTTTTATTTACTTTCAAGCAGATAGAGTGTGTGAGAATGAGAATGGGCACACCAAGGCCTCTAGTGGTTGCAGATGAACTCCAGATACATGCGCCACTTTGTGCATCTGGATTTATGTGGAATGGAACCTGGGTTGTTAGGTTTTACAGGTAAATACCTTAACCACTGAGCAGTCTCTCCAGCCCTAAAATGATTTTAATGTACATTCGAATTTACTATTTGCTTAGTATGTATATATATAATGTATACACATATGCAAGCAGATGCAATGCTCTGTATGCATGCAGAGGCTAGAGCAGAACACTGGCTGTCCTCTTCAGAGATGAGGTCTCTCACTGAATCCAGACAGACTGACCAGAGAACCCCAGAAATGTTGGATGATCCAATATATTAATGTATATGAAAATACTTATTTTTCACATTATCAGAGGCAATAACATGTCAATAATTTCATGTATTTTCTTTTTCTAAGAATGCTTGACACGCTCCCTGGTGGTCTAGTGGTTAGGATTCGGCACTCTCTAAGAATGCTTGAAATCTACTTTATAAAAACAAATTTCATATAAAATACAGTATTCTTTTTCAATTTTAATATTTTGGTGGGGGCAAATGCACTGTCAGAAGAGAGATGAGACAGAAGTTTGAATTGGCTCTTAGCTTCTCATCTAGAGCTGGGGAGATGGATCAGTAGTTCAGGGTGCTTGTTTGTAAAGCCTGATGGCCTGGGTTCAATTCCCCAGTACCCATGAAAAGTGAGATGAACAAAAGTGTGCATGCATCTGGAGTCTATTTGGCCCACAAGAGGCCCTGATGTGCCCATATTCTCTCTCTCAAAAATATTTTTAAAGGCGTTTCCCATCTAGATAAGGCAGCTAGTTCCTATCTACAGTCATCATTTCCACTTTTATCATTCCTTCCTTTCCCTTGCTCCTCTTTAACTTCCCACTGGAATAGCCTCATTCCCCAACTTCAGTTCTGCCTTTCTTTATATTCTGTGGCTGTTAAGAGACCCATTGAACACATTTGAATTTGAATACAGTGTCATCAGGAATTCTGGAATGAAAATTTTGGATTTTTTTTTAAATATAACTTTATTGTCCATAATGAATTACATTATTTAGTGGGCAAACCATGAGTTGTTATCCCGAATTCCCCAATTCCCCCCCTCCCCATCCCTGATCAGTTGGATATCTTCCTCCGTGGGCTGTCTGTATTAGTCCTTGTGGCAAGGGATCCTGGATATCCTAGTACTCAGCCTGGTCTTCCTGGCCCAAGTGTGTTGTTACTGAAGGGTGCCATGCCTCTGGACAATCTCCCCCACCACGGCTTTCACAATCTTTCCGCCCCCTCTTCCGCTCAGTTCCCTGAGTCGTGGTGGGTGAGTATTAAGGCTGCCTTAATGTTGTGAGTTTTTTTATATTGTATCTTTCTTTTCACAAAGTGCATCTAACTTTGATGTATAAATCTGTGAGATGTTGAACATAAAATGCAAATGTTCACTACAGATTGTGTTGGGGGGCCATACATATATGTACAAGTGCATATGCATATGTATGTGTGGGGTTGTGTGTGCATGTATAGGCCTGATGACAACCTCTGGTGTCATTCTCGAGGTATGCCATCTACTATTTTTCTTTTTTTCAAGTTAGGGTCTCACTCTAGTCCAGGTTGACCTGGAATTCACTCTGTAGTCTCAGACTGGCCTTGAACTCACAGTGTTCCTCCTACTTCTGCTTCCTGAGTGCTGGGATTAAAGGTGTGCATGAGCCCAACACATCTGGCTGCCAGCTACTATTTTTGAGACAGTGTATTGCATTGGCCAGGACCTCACCAATTATGTTGGGTTAGCTAGCCAGGGAGCCCCAGGGATCTGCCTATCTCTGCCAGGCCATTGGTGGAATTACAGGCATGCGCCACCATGGCCAGCATCTTGCATGGATTCTAAGGATCCAATTCAGGTCTTCTGGCTTGTAAAAATCAAGCACTTTACCTGTTAAGATATCGCCCCAGCCCCTGCCTCAGATTTTTATATTTCGAAATAATAAATAGGTGGCAGAAATACAGATATTCTAAAGTTTGGAATTAATTTTATATAGTACTATTTAACTGTCTCCTAAACTAACAACTGGGAAGAGAAGAGTCAGGAAAAGTAATTATCAACTCATGCTTTAGTCTGGGTAGTACTAGCATGAGGTCTAGGCGAGGACTGCTCACAACATCTGAAATCACTCAGGTCTGATTTAAAAATATCTAGTAGTATCTCCATGACCAAATTTATTCTTTCTTTATATTTTATTTTCAAATATGAATTTTATATGACAAACCGAGCCAGTAAGTCATCTTCCCGCTTTCAAAAAAAAAATTTTTTTTTTTGTTTTTGGTTTTTTGAGGTAGGGTCTCACTCTAGTCCAGGCTGACTTGGAATTCACTATGTAGTCTCAGGGTGGCCTTGAACTCATGGCAATCCTCCTACCTCTGCCTCCTGAGTGCTGGGATTAAAGGCGTGCGCCACCACGCCCGGCTTGCTTTCATAAATTTTAAAAACTATTTTTATTTATTTGCAAGCAGAGAGAGATAGAAGAGACACAGACAGAGAGAATGGGTGTACCAGAGCCCTAACCACTACAAATGAATTTCAGATGCGTGTACCATTTTGTGCATCTGGCTTTACCTGGGTACTGGGGAAATCGAACTTAGGCCATCAGGCTTAACAAACAAGTGCCTTTAATTGCTGAGCCATCTCTCCATCCCTCATAATTTTTTAAAAAGTTAAATTCAGAATATGTCCTGAATCTCAGAGCTGAAATATAACCAATTATATACATGTAACATGTCCATATACACCACAAATACATGGAAGTGTATTTTTTCGGAAATGTGTATGTGGTGTGACAGGTTAAAGCTTTGAATCCCACATTTTAGAGTCATTTCCTGTCCTTTCTCCTCATACTTTGAAATACCAAAGGGTGGCATCTCAAGCAGCTGCCCACAGAGCAAAGGACTCCATAGCTGCACACTCACCACCAACCAGCGAATACCAACTTTAAAGCAAAGAGAGAAAAGAAACTATGGAAATGGACTTGACCAAAAAAAAAAAAAAATCACTTGAAGTGAAGGGCCATGGGACAGGTCAAAATGGGCTAGGCTGGTCAGGGGACCACCCTGAGGCTAACTTAGTTTGGGTCGTCTGTGATCTCTCGCTGCTCCGCACGTGTGCGCTGTGGTCCACTGGCCCTGATGAATTTCCTCTGTCTGTATGTGGCACAGTCCATAAAATGCAAACAGGACTGAGATTTAATTCCAGCCCTTCATGATTCTATTGTCAATGTTTAATGGAGCTGTTCTGTAAACAGAAGGTCCTGGTAAGAGGGCAATACACCCCACTGTGGCCTGTTCAGAGTCTGTCGCCTCTCTCCCTACACACTTCCCTCACTTCTGAGTTTTTCTTGAGTGAGTTACCTCTCACCATGGAAGTGTCCAGATCATATACTTATTTCTATTGATGAACCTAGAAACTTCTGAAAAACACAAGTATGAAGCTATTTATCTGTTTATAGCAAAATCCACTAGTTGACAGATATTTATTTTGTGTTACATAGTTCAGTATTGGGACTCAGCCATGTGAGGTATACAAAGAAAATAGAAAACATGAACCTTGCCCTCAAGACACTTGCCAGCTGGCTGTGGAGGAAAAGATAACACATACTAAGTCATACGAAAGTCTTCCATGGACGCTTAAAGGAAGATAGCATACATACTTGGGATTCCTCTAAGGGTGACTTTTGGTTCAAGTGACCCCCAGGTAGGCTGGACATATGGCCTGCAAATCCCAATTGAACAGAGGAGATCTATGTAATCTTTAGACCAAGCCCATATTTATATATTTAAGATTCAGAAAGTCACCTTTCCCTCCTCGCGCTTACCTATAAGGTAAGCAACCCTCTCATGCCTTTTGAGCAGAAAAAAAAAATTAAGGTTCTAGTGTATTTTTTAAAAAATTAGAAATTGGGTTCTATTATAATCCTTCCGCGATACATGTGATATATGAAATTAGATAACAAAATTAGATACCAAAATGACTTAGTCAACTTCCAATATTGAACACATGATAATTCTATTCATAACAAACAAAGCTACTGTGTTTATCTTGGAAATTTTAAAATCAGGCCATTTCACAGTTGGCAAATGTGAAAAGTGCAATTTTAAGATGACTTTCTCATTGTTGAAGTTTGGTCTGTTGCTTTGTGATTTGGAATGACCTCTTGTCTCAGCCTGTTCTTGCATATGATATGTTAATGCCTTGGACACACGTCTTTGTAATTGTCTCTGTACTGTGCTCAGTTCAGAGGTCAGCACTCCTCCAGCCCCCATAGTAGCTTTGTACCCTCAGCCTGAATATACTTGCCAAAAAAAACCCTCCTTGCAGCTTCCCCCAAATTTCACAGTTTCAATATCAAGATGTCCCCTTCTGCTATGCTGAAACCCTCCTTGTTTTCCCCACAGGACACTGATCACATGGGTGTTATCGACCAGAATATTAATCACTTACATAGGGCTCCTTAATGGAGCCAAGTAATTTGACCAATAAGCAGTGTCATGACAGATTTGGTGGCCAACTCCAGGTGACTTGTTTCATAGCACAAATATGACTGGCATATTGGGCACATTAGTCACACACCTGACCTAAATTCTTTCCAGGAACAAAACAGACACATGGTAAAGGAAGGGGGAAGAGGTGAGCAATTATTAAGGATATCTGGGGCAGGGGCTGGAGAGATGGCTCAGCAGTTAAAGTGCTTGCCTGCAAAGCCTAAGGATACTGGTTCAATTCCCTAGTACTCACGTAAAGCCAGATGCACAGTGGCACATGCATCTGGAGTTCGTTTGCAGTGGCTGGACCCAGGCACACCCATTCTCTCTCCTTGTCTCTCTTATCTCTATTCTTTTCTGCTTGCAAATAAATAAAATAATTTAAAAAAGAGTATCCAACTGCCAGGAACACAGTCAGACCCTCTTCAGACATGAACATACCAGATGACAAGCTTGGAGGCCATTCCAAATGTCTGTTGTGTGTTTTTAGAAATGAGAGTACGATTTCAGGAAATGCTTCAGGCTGACCCATCAAAATAGTAGTCATTATCTTTCAACACTTTGTGTGTCTTGGAAAGAAGCATATTTCTTCAGTTTGTATGAAGAAGGTCGCCCAGCATAATACTAAGATCCAGGTTTGGATATACTGAGTTTTTAAGGAGTCGAAATTCTGAATGTTGTGTTTATCTCTTAATATTTTAAGGGGAAAAAAAAAACCCAACAAGGACACTACGTGTGTGTGTGTGTGTGTGTGTGTGTGCATGTGTGCCTTAAAATACTCCAAGGAATTTAGCTTCTCATCCTTTCTCTAATTTCACCCGAGTTGCATTTCAGTGAACAATAATGGGATGTTTACTCTATGCAAGAGTGTGCTTGGTTCTCACACGTTTACGAAACAGATAGGAAAATGTGAGGGTTGAAACTGAAGAGTCAACACAAAAGAAAACAGCTCAGTACTCCTAGTCAGAATTGGTTTTTTTCAGACAATAGGCAGGGATGAGGATTTGAAATCCAAGAGGAGAAATGGTAACAACATTGACCTGGAGGTTGGGCCAGGCAGGCAATCTGTGAGAATGGCAAGTAGTTTGGTATGTGGATGGCCAGGATGAGAAATGATGTAAGAAAAAAAAAATCAAAACATTTAGTTTAAGTCAGGACATTACAGTGGGGATGATGTTTTCATTCAAAGCTGGGGAGATGGCTCAGAGGTTTAAAGGTACTTGGTTCCACAGCCTGCCAGCCAGATGTTTGATTCCCCAAGCACGCATGTAAAGCCAGGTGCACAAAGTGGTGCATGCGTCTGGAGTTTGTTTGCAGTGTAAGGAGGCCCTGACACACCCATTTTCTCCCTTCTCCTTCTCACCCTCCCTTGCAAATAAATAAAATATTTTCTAAAATATTTTATATATTAATTTATTTGCAAGCAGAAAGTAATAGAAGACAGACAGACCAGGCACACCAGGTCCTCCAGCCGCTGCAGATGAACTCCAGATGCATGTGCCTCTCTGTGCATCTGGCTTTGTGTGGGTTCTGGGAATCAAACCCAGGCCATTAGGTTTTGTAGGTAAGCACCTTAACCACTGAGCTATCTCTCCCGCCCTAAATGAATTATTTTTAAAAATAAAAGCCATTTGCAGAAATCTGTCAGAAAGAGGGTATGTCTAGCTTCAGATTTGCTTTTGGGGGGTGTTTTGAGAGTATTGAGATCAGGGGAGCCATTAGAGAGGAGCTACACAGTAGGGATCTGGGCTCCACCATCATGACGCCACATCAGATGTAGCTGTCCACACGATACAGAAGTCCAAAAACACCAATTTTAAGCTGGTTCCTAGTTGATTCTGGAAGCAGCACTTTAGCCCCAGTCATGGAGAGCTATCCTGAAACTACCGTTTCATACTGCAGAAGAAGGCTTACCTTAGAATCAGGGGGGAATGTTTAAATACTGCGTTTATGTTTTGGGAGACTTGTCAGCCATCAAAGATGGCTGTAGTGTGAGTGGATCCTGTTTTTTCTGTTTTCTGACAGTGCTCTGAGCTGAGACCACTGGCATATTCTCTCTCTCTATTTTGTCATCAGTAGAAAGGATACCTTCTACTAATTGCTTTTCCTTTTCCCAGCCCATGTGTCACCCTGTGTATCTGGCTTTATGTGGGTACTAGGAAATTGAACCAGGGTCGTTAGGCTTTGTAAGCAAGTGCCTTAACCACTGAGAAATCTCTCAAGACCATTTCAACAAATATTTATTGAGCAACTTAAGGTGGGGATGCAGAAGAGAGAAAAACAGAGGCCTCTCCCACTAGCTAGCTTACACCAGGTAGCTTACATTCTACTTGGAGAGAGAAAGAAATAAATAAGCATCAAGCCGTAATGCCAAAATTCAAATAAAGACAAAAGAAATACTAAGCAAAGAGGTCCTGGTTTATTCAGAGCATGTGACAGTAGATGTCTCTCTGGTTCTTCACTGGTAGACATAGGCCTGTGGTGAGAAATGTTCATCTCCATGACATTTCTAATCTCTTTCACATTGGCTTGCTCTTTGCTGCTGTGTGTTGGTAATGGATTGCATGAGAAAAATAGCTCACAGTTGTTTATTGTTAAATCAGCCAAATATAGAGATGGTCTGTTGTATAAATTGTTCTGACCATTGTTTAAATGCTTGGAAATATGCATCATTGCCATTGAGAAGAGAAAATGCTTTCATTAAACACACAGAGAGAGAGAGAGAGAGAGAGAGAGAGAGAGAGAGAGAGAGAGGAGGGGAGAAGAGAGAGGGGAGAGGAGGCTGTTGAGGAAATTCATTCCCCACTGTATTTTAGCAAATTAGAAGTCTCCTATGTTCAGAATATATGCACTTTGGTCTGATAAAAAATCATGATTACCCAAAAAAGAGTGCCTCTTATGACCTTTTACATTTTTAAAGTAAAAGCCTTCCATCTGGCTAAAAAATATCTTTTTTGAAAAGTCCCTTTACTATGTTTATATGCTCTAGTAAAGGTCATAGTCATTCCTTAGAAAACTTAAAGAGACTGCATTCTGGTCTGATGTAATTAAATCCAAAAGGAGAGAAGATTAAATTAATGAAAAATTTATTGGAAAGATAACCTATTGTATTTACATAAAGTTTGATATCTCATGTGTTATTCTCCGAAATAATATTGACTTAAAAATTTTCAAAAATATTTTTATTTATTTGCAAGCAGAAAGAGAGAGGAGAGAAAATGGGTACACCGGGACCTCTTGCCACTGCAAACGAACTCCAGATACATGCACCACTTTGTGTACCTGGCTTTTCCTGGGTACTAGGGACTTGGACCTGGGCTGGCAGGCTTTGCAAGCAAGTGCCTTTAACCACTGAACTATCTCTTCAGCCCTGACTTATAATTTTTAATTGTCTGAAAGTTTTTAGCTATCAAAGTAAATGCTACTTTATTTAAAGTGTAATTTAATTCTATTAATGCCTTATTTAATTCTGTGGTAGTGAACTCCCATAAATATGTGCATATATATTAGCAGGATATAACTTATAATCATTTGCTTTATTTAATAGTGTAACATTTTATTTTTCTTTCAGTTTCCTACTCCATGGGAGCAGGGATTTTCCCTCTTTAAAAACATACTTTTATTTGGAGAGAGAGATAGAGAGAGGGGGCAGGGAGAGGGGTTCACAAGGGTCTGTTCCCACTGCAAACAAACTCCAGGTGTATGCACCACTTTGTGCATCTGACTGGAGAACCTTGAGGGAGTTAGAAGACCCTTCCAAACGTCTGCATTCTCATCCATAAAATGCCAATAAGAGCAAGGACTGCCTGGAGGTGGCTATGTAAATTACATGTTTCTAAACCTCTTGGAAAGCCTAAGTGTTCAACTCATGTTAGCTGTTATTTAAAGGTTGTTTTTAAAAGATAAAATCATGGGACTGGAGAGATGGCTCAGCAGTTAAAGGCGCTTGTTTGCAGAGCCTCATGGGCAAGGTACCCATGTATAGCCAAATGCACAAAGTGGTTCATGCATCTGGAGTTAATCTGCAGCGGCAGAAGGCCTTGGCATACCTTTACATTCATATTCTCTCTCTCTTTCAAATAAATAAAACTTAAAAAGATAAAATCATGTCTCTATCCTGGATGGAAATACTGAACGAGTGTGTGCCAAGCATTCATTTTACTCATTAATTAAGGGAATTAATAGGGAATCCAAAGGAAAATCCAGAAAGTTGACACAGAGGCAGTCAGGGATGCTGACGTGAATTTGATCAGTGGATGCAAAATTATCATTCTCCACAGAGGGAGAGGGAAATCAATTGTACTGGCTCTGGCCAAAATTCACTGGGAAATATATGGTGGAGAATCCTTTGTCACCAGTGGATTGTTCTGTTACCTGTGACACAGTGACAGAGTTGTAAGAAGCAAGGGCCTCAAAATGTGCACGGACCTCATCGAATCAGATAACTTGGAAGGGTGTGGAACTGGTCAGCCCTTGCTAATACTCCTTAGTTGTTCTGGTCTATTTTTTAAATTGCAATTATTCCCAAACAGTTTGTATTATTGCTAGCTCTTTAATTATATCCTAGTTATGTTTCAAGGACCAGTAAAATGTGTAGATGCAACTTGGTTTACAGTGATGTTCCTTTTGGATAAGCACATTGTAAATTGGCAATGCAGGAGTCCACCTCCCAAACATCATAGCTTAACCTAGCCCACCGTAAACATGTACAGACCTCTTATATTAGCTTATAGATGGGCAAAATCATCTATCACAAATCCTATTTTATAATGAAGCGTTGAGGAGCTCATGCAATTTATTGAGTATTGAGGACTAAAAGTGCCAAACAGAATAGCTAGCTGAGCACACATTTGCACCATCATAAAGTTGAAAAGTCATGGATTTCCCCATTGGTAAGTCAGAGGTTGTCTTTGTCTGAAACCTGCCAAAGCAGATGTGGTGTATTTCACAAAGAGGCGTGATGGTGTAGAAGACAGAGGTGAGGCATTCCTCTCTGTGTCTTCCTAATACTTTTTTTTCTTTTTTTTTTTTTTGAGGTAGGATCTCACTCTAGCCCAGGCTGACCTGGAATTCACTATGTAGTTTCAGGGTGGCCTTGAATTCATGGGGATCCTCCTACCTCTGCCCCCCCCCCCAGTGCTGGCATTAAAGGCACGCGCCACCATGCCTGGCTTCTTCCTAATACTCTCTATGTAACCTTAGGCAAGTGACCTAACGCCTAGTGCCTTTTTCCTTAGTTATCATTCTGTGTATTAAAGATGAGCTATACAAAGTTGTTGTAATAGATGTGAAAAATGCCTCTTCTAGATGTGATGACATTGTGGCTCTCAGTTTAAGGTTTGTGCTCATTTCTTTGTTCCCTTCCTTCTTTTCTTCCTCTCTCCCTCCTTCTCCTTCTGTTTTTCTTTTGGGTTGTGTGCATGTATGCATGTTCATGAATGTGGGGACAGGTGCATGTGTGGAGGTAAGAGGGCAGTGTTGGTCTTCACCTTCCACCGTGCTTGGACAGGCTCTCTCATTGCTCACCATGACATTTGCCAGGCTAGCTGGCCTTCAAGCCTCTGGGAAATGGTCCCATCTCTGTCTGTTACATGGGTCTGGAGATCCAAACTCAGGTACTCACCATTGTGCAACAAGCACTTTATCCATGGAGCCATCTCCGTGGCCTGCAATTTTCTTGAAGAATGGAGCCTATAGAACAAGAGAATAGGATAGTAAGTTCCCAAGGTTCTTGTTACTGTAGAGTTGCAAATCCCGTGGAAAACTCCTTAACTCAGCAAGTGATTTGTGGTCCCATTGTTCATCCAAAAGTTCTTCTTCACTCTTCACCACATGTCCTGATGGCCACAGAGAGGTTAGTGGTGCCAGGAACGGTAATGTTGACAACCATGGGGCCATGTGTCCCTGATTAAACCTGTACAGGCTGTAGTTCACTCTCCTCAGCCTTGCCCCCAGAGCCATCTCCCCAGTCTTTCTTGGTTGTCATATACAAAGAGGCTTATTTATGAACCTGCCTGGAGACCTTAAGGAATTTGTGGGAATTGGGAAGGAAAATCTTTGGCCCAACTTGAAACTTTCCTGGTCCAGTTCTGGGTTTTGTCATGGAGAAGGAATAAGAAGGGGATGGCATGATTCCAGGCTAAGTGTTCAGGGACACAAAGAGAGTCCTGGGTGGGAGGATGTAGGGCGACTTTGTCTGGAAAACTGAAGGCTGGGGCTGCAGCCTCCATGGGAAAGATGCTTCTGCTTCCATCAAGGCTGGCATGATGGACCAGAACTGCACCTGTGTTCAAGGGTATGGACTATAGAGACAGAAAAGCTTTCTGTGTACACATACACTCAAGAAGCTGGCAGCTGTGGTCTTCTCTGGAGGCCTTGAGGAGAAGCATGAGTGTATCTGGACTTGAAAATACAGACTGCGGTTTTCCTAAGGTAAAGGCCCTCTTCCAACTTGAAAAAGGAAAATCCAGCTGGACACCTTTAACCCTAGGACTCGGGAGGCAGAGGAAGGAGGAGGTGGCCATGAGTTCAAAGTCAGCCTGAGACTACATAGTGATTTCCAGGTCAGTCTGGGCTAGAGTGAGGCCCTACCTCTAAAAACCAAAATAATAATAATAATACTTTTTATTGTTAAAAGAAAAAAGAAAAGAAACAGGAAAACCCCTTTTTGACCACCTTATTCTTTGAGTAAAGAAGCCAGGCAGGGTAAGGGAGTCACAGTCAGGGAATCTGTCCATTTCCTCTTGGTGACCCCAATCCACTGCTAATCTGTGATCTAACACTTCTCACACCACCTCTGGTTGGTCCTTCGAGGCTGCCCTTGAGTTTCTTAAAGGCAGCACCTTCGTTTTTGTCACCAGGTCCCCAGCCCCTGGCACAGAGCTGACACATACGACTCAGTAAATATTGCTGAATGAGTCCAATGAGGAATGACGTCCCTGCCTGGTCCACAAAATCCCATTCAGAGCCGTTTAGCAGCTCCATTGAACAAGTAGTTCGGGGAAGCCTGAGTCCAAGTTTCAGCATTTGTAGTGAGACTATTTTCAGCTTTTTTAGAGACAGCATCTGTGAGTCATCAAGCAGAAGCCCTTTATGAAACAACACAGGAAAAACCTCAAAGACTATTCTAAGGCTGCAACATTTAAACAAGATTTTTAACCCACCGGGACGCCAAGATCAACAAGGAGCTTCCTGTACATAAAAGCCTGGAATTTCATAGCAGTGTGGGGGCAAATGCTATGATCACATTTCCCCCTTTCTGAATTATACATACTGCTTCGTGTTAATGTGAGCAGAGGGCCGTGTGGAGCCGGGCCTGTGGCTGATGTAAGTCCCTCTTGGAGCTCCACCCCTTCTGTGGTGTGGTATCTATGGTGATGGAGGCTGGGGAGCCATCAGTGCTGGCTGGACTGTACAGGACACAAAGGTCACTTGTAGGTCATGTCATAATTTAAGTCTTCAGTATAATTTATAACAGGTCTTTCGTTCCACATAGAAAGTTGATCAGGGACATTGTGGAATATTTTTTTCTCTCGTAATGGTGTTCTGCAAGCTTAGTGGTCGCTCTAAATGACATCTGTAATAGCCAGGGACACATTCTTGTCCTTCCCATTTGGAAGAAAAATCAAGGACTTGCTTTTATGAGAGAAGAGGTGATACGAAAATTTGATTTCAAATGAGCTCTTCAGGGCTGCGCGTAGCTCAGTGGTAGCATACTTGGCGTAGCACCAGGCCCTGGATTCAAGCCCCAACGCTGACAAAAACCAAAACAAACTGTAGCAAACCTGCTTAGCTCTCTTAGCTGCATAATTTCCTTCTGGGGTGAGAGACTGCTTCTGGAAGATTCTTCCCTGAATGAATCGCCTCCTTACAGATGGCTGACAGAGCTGAGTGCTCAAAGCCATCTTTCCAACCATCAAGCCCACCCTGGGGCACCTGTGATGGCTGCAGGATGGCCAGTCTCACCTGCCTGTTCCTCAGGTCACCTGCAACTTCCACCAGAAGAGTCACTTCTTAAGGTCCTTCTGTGCAGGCAGCCCTGCCACTGGAAAGACTAATGTTTAAACCACTCTTGTCATGGCACTGAGCTGTTAATCTCAGAAAATGATGTTTAAAATGTTTTTTGCATGTGTGTGTGTGTTCTAGCCTCTGCAAACGAATAACCACCCCAGTTTATTTGGGTTGTTAAGGAATTGAACCTGGGCCAGCAGACTTTGCAAGCAAACACTTGTAACCACTAAGTCAGCTAGTTCCCCAACACCTAGAAATGATTTTGGGGGCTATTTTTTTTTAAGTTTTATTTATTTGCAAGCAGAGAGAGAGAGAGATAGAAGAGAGACAGAGAGATTGGGCATGCCAGCCACTGCAAGTGAACTCCAAATGCATGCACTACTTTGTGCATCTGGCTTTATGTGGGTACTGGGAAATTGAACCTGGGTTGGTAGGCTTTACAGGCAAGTGCCTTAACTGCTGGACCATCTCTCCAGCCCCTGAGGTTATTTTATTAAAGAGAAAAGAGATTTAAAAAAATCACATACATGGCTGGAGAGATGGCTCAGCGGTTAAGGCACTTGCCTCCAGTGCCTAATGCCCCCGGTTCAATTCCCTAGTACCCACATAAGCCAGACCCACAAGGTGGTGGCCCTGGCGCATGCTCTCGCTCTCTCTCTCGCTCTCTCTCTTGCTCTCTCTCTCTCGCTCTCTCTTTCTGTCTCTCTCCTTGAAAATGAATAAATAAAATATTTTAAAAAAGAAAAAACAAAACAATTTAAAAAATCACATACATTAATTGTAACCCTGTATATTCTGGACTGGAGGGAAAGGCCACATCTTTATTTTTTATATTTCTAGGTAGCATAGGTTTGCACATGATCGAGGCTCAGTAAATATTGTTTTCAATAGTTGAGTTAGAGGAATATTTTTTGGGCAAAACTTCTGAGCTAGCTGACTGTGGGACCAGTGGTGTCTTCTTTCTCCAAACTCCAAGAAATTTATATGAACAAAAATATCAGAGTGGAACTTTAAAAAGAGCAGTTAAGGGCTGGAGAGATGGCTTAGCGATTAAGGCACTTGCCTCCAGTGCCTAAGGCCCCCGGTTCAATTCCCCAGGACCCACATAAGCCAGACCCACAAGGTGGTGGCCCTGGTGTGCTCTCTCTCTCTCTCTCTCTCTCTCTCTCTCTCTCTCTGCTCTCTCTCTGTATCTCTCTGCTTGAAAATGAATAAATAAAATTTAACAACAACAAAAAGAGCAGTTAATCTAATATCCAGTAATTTGTGCTTTTGCCTCATGGGTGCCATATCTAAAATTGTTCATATCCTCCATCATTTCCACGTGTACATGCTTAGAATGTAATGTATAGGCTGTGTACATGTACACACATGCATATAATGTTAAGCTATAGAAGATGCAGGTTTTTAAACTTTTTATTGACAAGTATAGACAATAAACTGATAATTTTCTCCCACCACCCCCATTGTCCTCGTCCTTAATCCACCTTAATTGAACCCCTTTTTCTTTCCAAATAGTTTCTTTGAAAAATGCAGATTTTTTTAACTGTAGTTATTTCTAGGAAGAGTAAAATTTGAAAAAGAACATTTTTCAAATTTTTATCATGTTTTCATCCCTTGAGTTCCTCATATAAGGAACATGCATTTGTTTATCTCTGGTTCTTGACATGCAGTCTGGCACGTAATAAGACATTCAGTGTCAAACAACCAGGTGAATTGGTCCACAGAGTGGACACAGTAATTTTGTTCGCACATTGACTTCAGGAGCGTTTGAAAGGTATGATGATAGTAAGGAAATTGAGCTGAGGCTCAGGAAGGAGAACTTGGAACTCAGTGTAATGCTGGAAGAGGTTGTCAAAGCTCAAGGAAGAGTTTTGAGTGGCCATCACCAAACTGCAAATTTTTTTTACTCTTAAAAACCATTCCCAAGTTAGCTAACTAGCTGCCATTGACAAAAATCATAGTTCTAAGCATGGGTTTATCAGTTGATTGAATAAAGTCCAATAGTCTGGTAAGGCAGCCACTAACACTTGACCTGCTCCCCTGAAAGACCCATGTTCACAGGCGATTGAAAAGCTGTCTTAGAAAGGAACAAACTGGTGACTCAACCACC
>PVHP010016485.1:0-35803 GCA_004024765.1 Zapus hudsonius
GTTCCACATGACATTAACTTTTGCTGCAATTTTACATGCTTGTCTTGTGGTTGTGGCTTAGCAGTGAGTCCCTGGGCTCAATTCCCAGCACCAAGCTGGTTGCTGCTGGTGGGGCCCCACAGGGTGAACGAGGGCATCAGGTTACTTAGCAGCTGGCTCATTTCTCTGGCTGTGCTGTGTTTCAGGGTAGAAAGAGTTTGGGTTTTGAAAGCAGACTGCAGTGTCCACACGCGGATTGTTGGATATTCGCCTCCCTTTTGCGGGGGAATGAGTAATAAGAACAGGCCTTTGACTTTGAGTGGTTATATGTTTTCTCTCTTCTTTGCAGTGCTATATCGGAAAGGTCCTCCATTTTACCATGCAAGGTTTGGAACAATTTTTGTTGTGTTTTGTTTTGTTTTTGTTTTTTGAGGTAGTGTCTCACTCTAGCCCAGACTCACCTGGAATTCACTATAGTCTCAGGAACTCACAGTGATCCTCCTACTTCTACCTCCTGAGTGCTGGGACTAAAAGCATGAACCACCACACCTGGCTTGGAACAATTTTCAAATAAAATTAATGTCTTAAAGAACACAGGGGGGGGGGGCTGGAGAGACGACTCAGTGGTTAGGGTGCTTGCCTTCAAAGCCTAATGACCCAGGTTCAATTCCCCAGTACCCATGTAAAGCCACAGTCGTGCCTTCGTTTGCAGCAGCTGGAGGCCCTGGTACACCCATTTTCTCTCTGTCTCATCTCTTCTACCCCTCACTGCTTACAAATGAAAAAATTAAAAATTTTTTTAAAAAAGAACACAAGGAACTTTCCAGCTTCCAGTTCAATTTTCTAGGGTCAATTAAGTCCCGCTCCTTCAGGCTCTGGTTTGGGTTGGTAAAGTAAATGGACACTGGGCTGAGGCTGCAGCTTGGCAAAAGGTCCCTCGAGCCACAGGGAAAAGGATCCATGCCTTCCACACAGACATCGGCACAGTGTGGATGGAATCCCCCACAGGTCATGACGTGGTGCGTTTGTGCTGAGCCCCAAGTTAACCTGTGTATAATTATCATCACACCCAGTGGGTGGGAGTGTTGGGACAGCTGCTCACGTTTTATTCCCATTCCTCAAGTAGGTAAGCACTGAGATGAGCCTGCAGAGTTTCACCCTTCCTTCTGAGCTCGTCATCACTGTGTTTCAGTAGCTGTCTAGGCAGGTAGTGTCTGTCCAGCCATGTAAATTTTTCCTGTATCTTCATGTTTGGTAAGACAGATCGTTCTTTTACACAGGTTGGTTTCATGCTTTTTTTTATTAATTTTTAATACTTTTTTATATTTTATTCATTTTCAAGCAGATACACAGAGAAAAAGAGAGAGGGAGAGAGAGAGAGAGAGAGAGAACACCAGGGCCACCACCTTGTGGGTCTGGCTTATGTGGGCACTGGGGAATTGAACCCAGAGCCTTAGGCACTGGAGGCAAGTGCCTTAACCACTGAGCCATCTCTCCAGCCCGGTTTCATGCTTTTGATTTCATGTGTCTTCCAGCTATTCTGTCATCATCGAGCTGGTGGACGACCGCTTGGAAGGCTCCCTCCGCAGACCTTTCAGCTGGAGGTCACTGGCCGCCTTGAGCAGAGTCTCACTGAATGTCTCTAAGGTAAAGCGTCAGCTCTGCCTGGCTGCAGCTTGAATGCCCCCCCTTTCCTCTTAAATACAGAATATTTTTTAAAATCATTTGTATAGCCATGTGTAGTAGCACACATCTGTAATCTCAGCACTCAGAAGGTAGAGGAGAAGGGTCATGAGCTTAGTGTGGCCCACGGAAAAATAGAGTCTGTACTGTTGCCAGTGAGGCCTGCTTGAGATGCCCTGTCTCAAGAAAGAGAGAGAGAGGGGTCATGTACTGAGATTTCAGAATTCTTCTGCCAGTGGGGTTCTGGAAGCTTTGGGGTCTTTGTGCCTTTGCTTGCTTGTTGGGCTGCAAGTTACCTTCTGCCCTGGGGCTTGGTCTCTCCCCCCCCCCCCCAGTACAAACCCTGATATTCCTGTGCCCATGTGGCCTAGTGAATGCAGCTTCCCTCTCAGGGCTGTCGTTGCTCTGGAGGAGGCCTGGCCCTAGAAGCAGCATTGCTCTGGGAACTAGATGTGCCTTGTGAATTCATCCCCTGTGGTGTGTTCAAGTGCACACAGACAGGAGTGGAGACCACCCGTGTCCCTCTTCACATCCCCACACCAGTGCTGCTAGTTAGTGGAATATGGAAATTGCTCTTCTCTCAACAGGAGCTTATGCTGTGCTATTTGATTAAGCCCTCTACCATGACTGACAAAGAAATGGAGAGTCCAGAATGTATGAAGAGAATTAAAGTTCAGGTGCGTAAGCACAGTCAGATCTGCATCATCCAAAGGTAATAGGAGCCAAGCTGTGTGCTCTGGAACCTGTCGTTTCTAGACTGCGGTGGAAATGGCCTTGTCCCGGTGACAGGAAGCCTTTCTGGGCTCTATAAACCTGCCTGTTCCCTTCTCTCCCTGAGCGCCCATCATTCTGCACTTCTCAGCCAGGCCAGGACTGTGGAGCCTGGAAGAGTCCCTCCCTCCTGGAACTTCTTATCTGAATTCTCCCCTGTCTCCTTCAGTGCTGGGGTGGAACCCAGGGCCTCACTCCTGCCTCTGCCTCACCTCTGAGCTTCACCCTGTCTCCCTCATTTATCTTAGACTTCTGGTTCGATTAAACATCCTCCTGTCTTCACGGATTTTCCTCTGCCAGGGCCACCAAGGACATCATCAAATCATGAGTGTTTGCTCGGGCTTTAACCTTCGGTTCCGGCCCCACACCCACGTGTGCCATTGTTTCCCTTTTCGGGCATGTTGTACTCTTAGCTTGCTTACACTGCCCTGCCCACGCACAGCTTCTCTTTGGGCCCCAGGGCCACCTCCTCCCTTGGCCCTGCTCCCTGCTCTTCTCCACTGAGGTCATAAATGCTGATTGAAAAGCAACTTCCTCCTGTCAGTGGTGGTGCTAAAGTGTCAGTGGCCTCGCAGGTCAGGTTCTGATGTGAGACACCAGCCTTCATCACTGACTGGTGTTGACAGACCAGCACAGCCCAGGCAAATCTGGCCTTTACGGTCTTTGAAGTTATGATAGTAGACACGGATCGCATCAAGAGTTGCATTCATAACATATGCTCTCTCCGAGACTTCCAGGAAGGGAATCCTTGCCCGAGAGCTCCCTGCAAGTGTAGCTGTGATATCAAATGTGTGGTGCACACCTTGATTTCTGTTTCTGAAATTCAGTCCTCTCCTTTTTGCTCGATTTCAGGAGGTGATTGTCAGCCGATGGGTTTCTTCACGGGAGAGAAGCGAACAAGATGAGCTTTAGCGACTCGACCTCGATTGTTCTATTCATCAAGGTCCACTTCTGAGTCTCCTACGATAGCCAAGTGTTGGGGCTAGATTAACAACAAAGTCCTTTTGTAGGGGCTGAGCTGGGGATTCGAATTTAGGTAATACCCAGCAAAAATTCAGTGCGCCTCAGAATTTAAGGAGTACCCGAGTTCTTGTATACAAAGTTAAAGAATTAAAATTACAGACAACCAAAGAATTAGGTATAGTGGGAGACTTTATTTAAAAAGAGAATTGAAGCCGGGCGTGGTGGCGCACGCCTTTAATCCCAGCACTTGGGAGGCAGAGGTAGGAGGATTGCCGTGAGTTCAAGGCCACCCTGAGACTACATAGTGAATTCCAGGTCAGCCTGGACTAGAGCAAGACCCTACCGCAAAAAAACAAAATAAATAAATAAATAAAAAGAGAATTGGAAGTTACAAAGTTCTCCAGCCACCAGTGTGGAGAGAACACGTGGGAGAGGGTTTAACCAAATCTATGCTGTTTAACTAAACAGACAGGAAAAGGAAAGAAACAGAGATAAAAGGTTCATATGGGAAAAATCTTGAGCGCCCCAGCCCTGGGGTGAGGGGCTTTACCTGGAAAGTGAAAGTCCTCCTTCTAGGAAAGCATGTGGAGGGCAGAAGAGACTGGCCTTTGTTAAGTGACCTTTTTTAAAACCTCCACCAGGTAAGTCAGTTAGCTGATTGGTCTATACCTGAGCAATCCGTTTTAGCATCTAGGTTTGAGCTCTGGCTAGAGACACCTCCCACTCTAGGGGAGGGGTCTGTGGAGCTTGTCTGAAACTCTCTCACTTTCATTGTAATCACCCATTAAGTACCAGTTGTAAAGGGTGTGGTGCTCTGAGCTCTAGAAAACTGTTAGTGCTTTGGAAGATAAAATTACAGAGGTAAAGGGAGAGGCCATGGTGAAACTGCAAACTCCATCCTTGTGTGGGTTGCTAGGCCTATGGGCCACGGATGGTCTCTGGGGAGGTTGGACAGGCTGAGTCTCAGCAGCCCCTGCCAGCACCAAGAAATCTACCCCGAGTTCACCTGGCACTTACAGAGGGCTCCGGTGGATAGAGCACCGCATTCACAGGGCACGCGGGCAACTCATCACCAGGATGCCAGCCAGGTCCCCTTTAAATGAAAGCTCACTCGGCTGTCTCAGCTCACACCCTTAAAAATCCATTGGTTATCTGCCGAGGAGGTTCTGTGTCATAGGTTCTGAGCCCTCCGATTACTGAATCACCTAATTCTCAATGAACTCATCAACTTGAGTATAGGACACAATATTGTACAGTATTAGCTGAAAGTTACAGCTTTATAAAATAAAAATAAGCAATGAAATAATGTTTGGAGAAACATTGATTAACATTTATCAAAGTAAAACAAGGAAAACTTTTTCCATTGGTTACAGTTTCCAGGCAACAGCAGGATCAGCTTAGCTTGAGAGGATTGACGCCCTGGTCCTTCTGTCTTCTGAAATAAATGTAGGAGGCGTTTGCTTAAAAAGCCCTGGTTCATCAAGATTAGAGGCTTGCCTTGATAAAGCCACCTGCAGGAGTGGCCATGGGGAAGTGCTGCCACCGCTCCCAGCCGACTTGTCCTCTCCCCCCAACATCCACACACGGGCACGCTTCAAAGCTTCGGATTTACGGAGCTCTTCCAGGCTTGCTTTTATTCTGAAATCCTGCACCACATCCCCTCCAGTCCTGCCTCTCTCGAGAGGTTCCAGAGCCTTTGTGCATCTATCTCGGGGTCCCACCAGCTCACCAGCCCCACGCCAGGCTTAAGAACGCTCTGATTCTTTCTGGAACCAACAGTGTTTTCCCAACTTGTGTCATCCAGGGCAGAAGACTACATACAAAACAGGATGCTCTAGTGCGTGACCAGTATTTATCTTTTGTCCTTAAAAATTATGTTTTTGGCTCTTTTGGGCTGTTCATCTCTCCTGAGGCCTGGACTCCAGGTCCCTGCTCTGGTAAACCCACCTCCTCCAACATGGGCCTCTCCCCTCATGGTGGGAGCTCTCTTCTTCCTCTTTCCTTCTCTTAACCTAATAAAATCTCTCTAAATTTCCTACCTCGGGAAAAAACAAAGTTTTGGGCTGGAGAGATGGCTCAGTGGTTAAGGCACTTGCCTCCAGTGCCAAAGGCCCCGGGTTCAATTCCCCAGGTCTCACATAAGGTGGTGGCCCTGGTGTGCTTTCTTTCTTCCTCTCTCTCTCTCTCTCTCTCTCTCTCTCTCTCTCTCTCTCTCTCTCTCTCTCTCTCACTCTCTCTCTCTCTGCTTGAAAATGAGTAATTAAAAAAAGAATGTTCACTTAAAAAAAGTATCCGAGCTCTTAAAGAATTAAAATCATAGACAACAACAAGATAGTAAGGCATAGTGGGAGACTTTATTATTTAAGGGAACATGGGAGTTAGAGTTTTTCCAGCCACAAGTGTGGGGAAAACACGTGTCAGAGAGTTTTATTGTTTAGCTAAGCAAGCAGAAACAAGAGATAACAGGGAGCTCCCATCATGAGGAGAGGTTCATGAGGGAAAAAGTCTGGAGCCTGCCCCCCAACTACCCCAGCCATTAGCTGGGGTGGGGAAGGCCTTACCCTCCTGGAAATTCAGAGATCCTTCTGCAGCCTGGCCATGTGGGGAAAGAGGCCGACTTCCTGTAGGGAAGTCAATTTAAGTTATTCCCAGGTGAGTCAGAGAGACAGTTGATTGGTTCATATTTGACCAGTTTTAGCACCTAAGTTGTAGCTAACTAGACACCTCCCATTCAAGGGGAGGGATTTCTCTGTAGATGCCTGACCGGCAGTTTCACGTGGGTACTGGGGAATCAAACCCAAGTAGGTCCTTAGGCTTTGCAAGCAAATGCCTTTACTACTGAGACATCTCTCCAGCCCACCATATGTATTTTCTTTGCTTATTTGTTGTTTTCAAACAACTTTATTTTTTAGGGGGGAAAGGAGAGAGAGAGAATACAGGTGTGCCAGGGACTCTTGCTTCTACAAGTGAACTCCAGACCCATGCGCCACTTTGTGCATCTAGCTTTATGTGGTACTGGGAATTGAACCCAGGCCATAAGGCTTTGCAAGCACTGTGCCATCTCCCCAGCCCTCGTTTGTTTGTGGTGCTGGGTTCAAACCCAGAGTCTTGAACATTCTTGGCAGATCCCCACCACTAGACCACATCCCCATCCTTACTATATCTGCTTCTTGGAAAAAAATTATTTGTTTATTCATTTATTTGAGAGAGAGAGGAAGGTTGTGTGTGGCAGGGCTTCCTGCTTCTGCAAACGAACTCCATACACATGTGCCACTTTGTGCAGCTGGCTTTATGTGGGTCCTGAGAAATTGAACCCTGGGCTGTCAAGCTTTGCAAAATAATAAAAAGCTACATTTGCTTTTTATTTTTTTAATTTTCATTTATTTGCAAGCAGAGAGTGAGAGGGAGGGAAGAAGGAAGAGAGAGTGGGCACACCAAGGCCTTCTTGCCACTGAAGATGAACTCCAGATGCATGTGCCACTGGTTTTACGTGGGTTCTAGGGAATTGGGACACCAGGCTTTGCAAGCAAGCACCTTTAACCACTGAGCCATCTCTCCACTCTAGCCCAGGCTGACCTGGAATTCACTGTGTAGTCCCAGGGTGGCCTTGAACTCATGGCAATCCTCCTACTTCCAAGAGCTGGGATTAAAGGCATGCACCACCACACCCAGCCTTAGCTTGCAATTTGTATTAACTTTATAAAATTTTATAATATTCTTAAAAAAAGTGGTGACACCTGAGTGTCCTGTCCCTTCTGCTCTTCCACCTAGCACTCAACATACACTGCTTCCTTAAGGACCTGTCCCTGGGTCAGGATGGTCAGTCACATGGAAGCCCCTCTCCTCGATGGCGCGGTAAAGTGTGATGTACTTGGAGGCCAGCCTTGTCCTCGGGACCACGTACTTCTCTGTGAATTCAGTCTCATCCAGCTGCCCTTTGCCTTCAGTGGCCAGGACACGGTTAATGAAGGTGAGGGCGTAGCTGTAGCAGTTGTGGTGGTTTTCTTGGTACCTTCAAAAGAAGGACATGGGGGAGAGAGGCTAAGCTTTGGTCTGGTTAAAAGATAGGGTCTGTGTTGTCCAGGTTGAACTCCTGGACTCAAGCAGCACTCCTATCTCAGTCTCCTAAGTTCTCTGAGTCCAGGTATGACCACCATGCCCGCCCCTGAGAAGGCTGAGGCAGGAGGAGCACGAGTTCCGGTCGGGCCTGACAATGGAGAAGGTACCAAAGGACTTTCACTATGAAGTAGGTTTCCTCAGCAAGCTGGCCCCGCTGGCCATGAAGCTACGAGCACTGGGGTTCTGGGGCACCTTGGCTTCTTCTCCATGTCACTAAAGGTGGAACAGTACAGGGCTCACCCCTGGCAGTCAGAACCTAGGAGCATGCCCATCTGGAAAATGCAACTTGAATGAAATTCTAGATTTTAGAAGTGATACTAAGTTTCACAGTATCTCGCAGTATCTAAACTTATTTCAAGGGAAGCCCCAGAAAAATTTAAACCATAGGCACACTATACATCTTAAATTTGGAGAAGGAAAAGACTTCAGAAATTAATTTCAAAATTACTAATGTTTAAAAATGCACTTTAATATTCTTACATTTAAACAATGTGTTAAAAGAGTAGAGTATGTTGGATTTTGCTGTTTATTTGCAAAAACTCCTTGTCACAGCCAGACATGGTGGCACATTCCTGTTATCCCAGCTCTTAGGAGGCTAGGACAGGAGGACGGTGGGCTTGTGGGCAACGACATAGTGAGGCCCTGTCTCAAACAAAACGAAGCGCTGAGTGCAGCTCCGCGTGAGCACGTCCCTGGGTCGGTCCCCAGCACCCACCAAACAAAAGCTGTGGCTCTGCTGTGTCAGTGTGGTCCCCTCTGCAGAAAACGTGAAATAGCAAAACCTAGGATTGGTTACTCTTCCGCACTGACCCGATGTCTGACAAGAAGAAACTCAAGGCAGGAAGGATTTTGGCTCATGGTTGGAGGGTCTACCCCAGAGCAGAAGCAGGGTGGCGGCAGGGGCGCATCCCCCAAAGCGGGAAGCCATAGACTATAAGCCTCAAGGTCAGCCCCCAACAGAGCCACCGTCTCCAGCAAGGCTTCACCTTCCAAAGCAGACCACCAGCTGGGGAGCCAGGCGTTCAAAACGTTTGCCAGACCACCGCCCCAGGGTAGGAGGCGGGAGAGCCCACCTCGGAGGACGCCCGCCTCGACTCCTCCCCCCGGTGCGGAGACGCGCCTACCTGCGGGGCAGCCAGGCTGCGGCGGCGGAGAAGTCCTCCAGGGCCTGATCCCACCGGGCCATCAGTGCGCACATGCCGGGCTGCAGCAGCGGGACACTGAGGCACTGCTCCCAGCCCGCCTGCTCGCGCTGCACGCCCTGCGCGCTGTAATTATACACGACCCCTGCAAATGGATGCCGAGACGTGGCCACTCTCCGAGGTAGACCAGGACGACTTGCAGGAAGCAGCCCCATCAAGAAGTCAGAGAAGTTTCTGATTTTTATGTATTGAGAGACAGACAGACAGACAGACCAGGGCTTCTTGCCATGCAAATGAGCTCCAGATGGACGCAGGACTCTGTGCATCTGGCTTCATGTGGGTACTGGGGAATCAAACAGACCAGCAGGCTTTGCAAGCAAGCACCTTTCATCTCTGAGCCTTCTCTCCACCAACCCCCCCTTTTTTTTCTGTCTAGAGCTCAGGTCCAGGGTCGCACACATGCTAGACAAGCATTCTACCACTGAACTATATCCTCAAATACAGCTTTGTATGGAGGCAGAGGGTTTAGTGCCTCAGCCCCACTTTATCAACAAAGCCGGTTATGTCACCTGCTGTGACATCCCCAGAAAACGGGAAATACTAGGACCACTGAGACTGTGGCTCAGTGATGAGTGCTGGAGGCTCTGGGTTCAATCCCCAGAGCCACACACAGACACACTTTGTGCCTGGATAATCACCTCCAAATACTTTAGCTGAAGCTCTGTATTTACAAGTTGGTCTATCTTGTCTCCTAACGTCTATAACTCATTTTCAGAGAAGCCAGGCATAATGGTGCTTGCTTGTGGCCCCAATTACTCCTGAAGCTGAGGCAGGAGGATAGCTTGAGGTCAGGAGTTCCAGGGCAGCCTGGGCAACAGCTCATCTCTTCTCAAACAAAAAGAATAAAATTGAAAGTAGATGACAGCTTTGGCCGCGCCTGTGAATAATTAAATTTAAAAGGTAATTCAAACTTCCTGATCATGGCAAGTTTATCAGGCCTCCAGAAAGGAGAGACCCCTGAGACCTGCGGGGCCTGTATGGGGCGTCCAGCGGCTGCCAGCCAGGTTATTCCTGCTTAAAAGTGGCTCCTCCAGGCCCTTCTCCACACGGAGCTAAATAGAGCCAAAGGAACATTCTTGGTGATTTTTTAGGTGCTACTGGTGGAACCTTAGACAAGCTGCTCTGCCATTGAGGCAGAGGACTCGCAGTCAAAAAAATAAATAAATAGGGCTGGAGAGATGGCTCAGAGGATAAGGCACTTGCCTCTGGTGCCTAAGGCTCTGGGTTCAATTCCCCAGGACCCACATAAGCCAGACCCACAAGGTGGTGGCCTTGGAGTATTCTCTCTCTCTCTCTCTCTCTCTCCTCTCCTCTCTCTCTCTCTCTCTCTCTCTCTCTCTCTCTCTCTCTCTCTCTCTCTCTCCTTGAAAATGAATAAATAATTTTAAAAAAATAATAAATAAATAAAGCAAATCACCACTGCCATCATGTCCTTTTCATTCCTGAAGCCCCTGGAGTGTGGGGACCCCACTGCAGTGGGCTGAGTGTGAGATGGGGACTCGGCACAGAGGTCCAAAGTCATTCAGACACAAGAACCAAGGTCTCAGGCATTCAACCCCTCTAGCTGTCTCTGTCTCATAAAATCCAACAGAAGCACTGGAAAGACTAAAATCTTTCCAAGGGCCCAGGGCAGGGCTCAGTGGTGGCCCTGGGTCGTGTCCCCACCACCACAATAACCAGTCTTCCAAGTATATAGAATGTGCATAGTAATAGTAATAAGGTCAGGTAATCCCATTGAAGGAGAAGCAGAACTCAGTGAACTGTTGGCGTGGTCAAGTCTTTTCTAGAGTGACTGGTATTGAGTGGTTGAAAATACACTTACCATTTGTGTTGGTTATTCCAACATGTAGGTCAGACCTTCCATCATACTCCCTGAAAGAAACAGGTATTATTTTCATTATTTATCTTTCGCTTTGTTTGTGTGTGCGTGTCGGTGAGGTATGTGTTGTGTTCATATTTGTGTGGGCACACGTGTGTAAGTCACAGGACAGCCTCTGATGTTGGTCCAAACCTTCCACCTTCTTTGAGGCAGAGCCCCTTGTTCACTTCTGTGTCCCCAGGCTAGCTGCACGACTGGGCATTCCCCTCTCTCAGCCTCTCAGCTGGAAGAGTGCTGGGATCACAGGCACGAGCTGCTACATCCAGTTTAACTGGGTCCTGGGGATCTGAACTCGGGTCCTCATGCTTGCACTGAGCCATCTCCCCAGTCCATTTAACATATATTTATATATTACATATTTATCTGTTAATATAGTTATTAATTTCAACATGAGGTCTTGCCATGTAGCCCAGGCTGTCCTGGATCTCACAGCCCTGCCTCAGCCTCCAGAGGATCTGGACCCACAGGTGTGCCACCTTGTCAGCTAACAAGCGCTGTTTTTCTCAGTGCCTGAGTCCCCTGGTGGCACATGCCAGACCTTGCTATGAGCTCCAAGCTGGCTGAGTAAAGAGTGCAGCTTATAGGGAGACCCCCACGTTACCACCCCAAAGCCAGGTTTTCTTGGAACCCCACAGTCTAGTCTTTCAGAGTGACCAGCAGGCCACCTGGCTCCCAGGGACCCACCTGGAAGTCATTTGCTGGAGGAACTCCTTCGCTCCTGCTTCCCTCTGAGGAAAGTGATCTATCCCACAGACTAGCGGGTGGAAGGGTCCTGCGGTGCCCTCGAGGCTTTAAGCTTTAGCAGCCCCGTCAGCCTAGGACACTCATTTCTCTTGGGGAGCCTGGTTCTTGGAGTTACTTTTGTTGGTTGGTTGATTCTGTGGGTCAAGCCAGGGCCTCATGCATGTTAAGTATGTGATTCACACCCACCCCCAAATTACTCCTTTTTTATATGTTTAAGACAAGGTCTCACTATGTAGCCCAGAATGGACTCGACCTGTGATCCTCCTGCCTCAGCCTCCTAAGTACTATCATTACAGGTATGCCTCACCACATCTGGCTTAAAGGGTAGTTTTTAAAAAAATATATTTTATCTATCTATTTGAAAGGGAGAGAGAGGGAGAGAGAGAGAGAGAGGGAGAGAGAGAGAGAGAGAGAGAGAGAGAGAGAGAGAGAGAGAGAGAGAGAGGGGCACCAGAGAGAATAGGTGCACCAGGGCCTCCAGCCACTGCAAACGAACTCCAGATGCATGCGCCACCTTGTGCATGTGGCTTTATGTGGGTGCTGGGGAACAAACAACTCAGGTCCTTCTGCTTTGCAGTCAAGTGCCTTAACTGATGAGCCATCTCTCCAGCCCAAGGGTAGTTTTTTGGTTTTGTTGTTGTTGTTTTATTTTGTTTTGTTTTTCGAGGTAGGGTCAGGCTGACCTGGAATTCACTGTGTAGTCTCAGGGTGGCCTTGAACTCATGGTGATCCTCCTACCTCTGCCTCCTGAGTGCTGGGATTAAAGATGTGCCCACCACGCCCGGCCCAAGGGTAGTTTTTATGTTTTCTTAATTTTTTAATTTTTGTTGATGTGTATTGACTATACAAAATAACAGGCCCCATGATGTTTTTGTGCACGTACATGAAATTATTCTGTTCACCCCACTCCTCATTCAGTGGGTAATCTTCAAAATGGCAAAGGTCCTGTGTCGGAGCACAGATCCGGACAGATCCGGCTGTAGAGGACCAAGGCCAGCTGCTCCTCTCCTCACAGAGAAGAGGGGCCAGACCTCCCCTTTACCAGGAAAGGACACTGGAGAGCAGCACTAATTCATTCTGAGGACATGAGCCAAGAGGAGACCCAGTCGCTAGGAAGTTCAAGGAAACCCTTGCAACCCCAGAACTTGAGAGGTGCGGGCAGATCAGGAGTCCACGTCCATCCTTTGCGACATGGCAAGTTCACGGCCGGCCTGAGCTTCCTGAAACCCTGTACCAAGAGGAAGAAAGTGCTTCTCCAGCAAAGGGGACACAATGGAGACGGAGATTTGCATCTGCCCAAAGGAAGGGAATGAGGAGCAGCAGGGAAGATGAATGTCTGAGTAATGTAGAATGCGGTTTTTCTTTTCTTTCTTTTTTTTTTTTTGAATGTGGTTTTTCATATTTGGTTTCCTTCTTCCTTTTTTATTGTATTTTTGTTTTTTATTTATTTATTTATTATTTATTTATTTATTTAGAGGTAGGGTCCTCAGTCTAGCCCAGGCTGACCTGGAACTTACTTTGTCGTCCTAAGTGGTCTTGAACCCTCATTGATCCTCCCACCTCTGCCTCCCAAGTGCTGGGATTAGTACGCCGCCATGCCCAGCTCTCCAGATAAACTTTAAAAGTAGTTTTTTTTAACCTTCAGGGGGAAAAATGCACGCTTTAGTCATAGAAACTTCCCCCAACCAGAGCCCCGGTACCTGAGGAAGGAGCCCCGCGAGGGCCTGAGCAGGAAGGCGCATCTCTCCCGATGGCCGTCGCAGAACGGGCTGGAGACGCTCACGGGCGCGTCCTCCAGCCGGGCCCGGCCCAGGGCCCGCCGGCAGAGCGGGCAGCGCCGCGGCACCGCGAAGCCGAAGATGGCTTTCCCGCAGTGGGTGACCCGGACCAAGGGCCCCCCGGCCTCGGCTCCCAGCATCGCTCGCTGCCTGGGCCGCTTTCTGGAGACTTCTTTCTCCTTCCGCAGCCGGCGACTCGGCCCGGGAATCCGATCGACAGTGACGTCAGGGCCGGGCCTCAGGTTAACCAGTAACCAGGCTGCCTGTCGAGGCTCTGCCTTCTTCCAGCAGACTCCCTCCCTTCCGCCCGACATCCTTCTCTTCTTTTTTAAAAATATTTTATTTATTCATTTTCAAGCAGGCAGAGAGAGAGAGAGAGAGAGAGAGAGAGAGAGAGAGAGAGAGAGAGAGAGAGAGAGAGAGAGAGAGAGCGCCTTGTGGGTCTGGCTTATGTGGGTCCTGGGGAATTGAACCCCGCAGCCTTTGGCACTGGAGGCAAGTGCCTTAACCGCTGAGCCATCTCTCCAGGCCCCTTCTCTTCTTTTTCCAGTGACCTGCAGGTGCTCCGAAGAAGGAAACAGCCCATTTCACGTGATTGTTTTCCCAAAGATACATTTTTATACGTGTCCATGTCCAATATATACTAAAACCACCTTCACCCCCAAAAAGTGCATATGAAGTCAGAGCATATAAATTAAAAATCCATAGCACCGGGAAGGGGGCCATAGCTGAGAGCAGAGCAATTTAAGGCAGCTGGAGAGTTCTTATCTCCCCCCAACACTCACACAGATAGGGTCTCACTCTAGCCCAGGCTGACCTGATTCACTATGTAGTCTTAGGCCTCAAACTCATAGCGATCCTCCTACCTCTGCCTCCCAAGTGCTGGGATTAAAGATGTGCCCGCCATGTCCACCCGAGAGTTCTTTTAATAAGAATGCTTGGGGATGGAGAGATGGCTCTGCGGTTAAAGGCACTTGCATGCCAAGCCTTCCGCCCAGATTCAATTCACCAGTACCCAGAAGGTACACAGACACAGAATGTCTGGAGCTCATTAGCAAAACAGCAAGAGACTGTGGCCCGCCCATACTCCTTTTCCCCCTTACCCTCTCTCATAAATAAAAATAAAAATAATTTTAAAGAATGTCTGATAGCAAGCGTTCCAACAAGGTGTCTTCTTGGCCTCTAGTCAGTCTTGAGAACTTTCTCACACAGTTCCGTGTTTTTTTTTTCCTTAGCATTTAGAACCACCGTCATTGTCCTGCAATAGGAAAAGGAGGGCGAGGACCACATAGCATTCAAAGGCAATGGGTCCAGTGGTGCCTGGGAAAGGAGGAGGGGAAGCACACTCCAGGCTAGCCATCCTCCTCTGAGAATGTCTACCAGCGGAGCTGCACCGCTCTTGTACCTGAGACGTGTTGGCCCAAACTGCACGGAGCCCGGGGCCTTGGAGCACGGAGCCAGGGTGGCTGCTGCACCAGCTGACCTTGGTAGCCGGCTCCAGCTGTGCTCCCCCCAGAACACACCTGGATGAGGGCTGGAGACACAGAGACGTTAAGTAGGATGAAAGGAGGAGCTGTTTCCTTCTTGGGAGCACCTGCAGGTCACTGTGCAAACCAGCTGTCGCACTGCGATGGATCGCACTGTCATCGGGGAGTCTGACTGCCTAGTGAAGCTGTGATGGGGACATTCCCTGGACTCCTTCACCAGATGGCCACAGGTCATAACAAGTAAACTCGGTTCTTTTCCATGCGTGTCTGGGATGGCCACACTTCCTTTTCTGAAGCCTTCCTTTTCAGACCTCTTGCCCTCCGCGGACTGACTCTTTCATGGACCGGTGATCTCATTCTTCCTACAGGTGAGACGACCGTGGGCATCCCCTCGGTTCTCAGATGCTGAGGGCAGCTGTGGCACATGTACAGCTCAGAGATGATTGTTTGCCCATGAGGAGCCGAGCAGAGCCTTCCCTTTCCTCGTGCTTGCCCGCCAACCGAGGGTCATCTGCTCCCCCACCCCAGAGGGCTTCCTCTGGGCTTTCCAGACCCTGGGAGGCTGGAAGTCGTTGGCAGAGGGATGGCACCGCTGCTCCAGCCGGGGAAGGAGAGCACGGCTTGTCTGAACCATTAACCGAGCTGTGGGATGGAAGGAGACCTACGCAGGCCGGGCTGCTCTCCCTCCCACCCCAGTGCTTCCCGTGGACTCCCATTTCCACAGACTCTTAGTCGTTTTATGTTTTTCCCAGTAGCCTGAGAACTTTTAGGGTTTGGGGACTAATCTTTCTTTCTTGTTTATTCATTTAGGTTTGAGGCAGGGTCTCGCTCTAGTCCAGAGTGACCTGGAATTCACTATGTAGTCTCGGGTTGGCCCCAAACTCACAGCGATCCTTCTGGCTCTGCCTCCCAAGGGCCCAAGTGCTAGGATGAGGAGGGAGGGAGGGAGGGAGGGAGGGAGGGAGACAGAGAGGGGGGGGAGACAGAGAGAGGGGAGGGAGAGAGACAGAGACAGAGAGAGAGAATGAATATGGTCGCGCCAGAATCTCTCGTCACTGCAAAGGTACTCAAGAAGCACGAGCCCCTTTGTGCATCTGGCTTCATGTGGGAGTCAGTCAGGCTGTTAGGTTTTACAGGCAAGAGCCGTAACTGCTGAGCCGCCACGCCCGGCTCGTTCTGAGTATTTTTTAAGTTTTGTTTGTTTGGGGTTTTCCGGGCTGACCTGGAATCCACTCCGGCTGGCCGTCCTCCCCCCTCGGCCTCCCTGGGATTCGAGGCGCGCCCACCACGCCCGGCTTGTCGGCGGCAGGAAATCCTATGGTCTGTATGTACGTCTTTTTCCCTGTCGTCAGTTATTTCCTCGCCTCATTTTCCCGGGTTCAGCTTTCGCTGTCTTTCGGCGACGAGGGCGCAGGACGCAGGCGCGCCGGACGAGGCTGCCGCGCATGCGCAGAGGCAGGGCGCCGGGACGACACCGCCCCCGCCGGGCGGAACCGATTGTGACGGCGGCTGTTTCCGGCCGGCGTGACGCGGCTGCGCGTGCGCGCGAGCGGGGCGGGCTGAGGCGCTGGCGCGGAGGCTGGGGTGCGACGCGGCCCGCGGCCCGCCGCCATGAGCACCCGGCAGGTCACTTGCAGGTGAGTCCGGGAGCCGCAGGCCACTTCCGGTCGTGCGCACGGGAAGCCGGCGGAAGTCGGGAAGCCGCTCCGCCGCGGAGGCGGGCCGGTCCCGGGCGCCCGGCCCGGTGGGCGCCGCGGGACCCCGGGAGCGTGTGCGCCTGCGCCCCGGCCTGCGGTGCCGCCGGTCCGGCTCCCTCCCGTCGCCCGGGGCGGCTCGCCGAGACCCGGGTGGAAGCAGCGGCCGCGGCTGGCTGCGGGGAACGGACGGAGTCGGGTGCCTGGCTTCCCGCGCCTGGGGTCGGTCTGCTTGGGAAGTAGGTACACGCGTGGGAATCCAAACGCGAAATGCTTCAAAACCCAGAACTTTTGGAGCGCGGACATGATGCTGCAAGTGGAAAATTCCACACCACGAAATTGTTTCTCGTGCAGAATCGCTCAAGTTGTCGTTCACAGTGTTCAGGGGGCGTGTTCAGCGAGGTGTACGCGAAGCCGGGAGTTTCCTGCTTAACGGGTCCCGTTCTCCAAGACAGCGCGATACTTAGGTGCAGATATTCCGAGAACATTCTGGTCCCGAGCTTTTGGGACTGAATTCCCAGCCTCTACGACGAATTCTAACTGGTTCCAGTAAAACCTGTGTCGGAAACATGTCTAAGAAACGGGTTGAGTTTAGTTATGTGACCGTCTGCCTTGGCCTCTCTTTCACGGGTTGCTGGGCACTTGGCTTGCTCTTACTTTGGACTGTTAGGAGCCATGCTGCCGTGCAGACCGCATCGTAGGAGCGCTTGCACGGACATGTGGTGTTCCCCTGGGAATGGAGGTGTTAGGACGTAGGTCTTCGAGAAACCGCCAAGCAGTTCTCCATTCTCTCGTCTTGTCAGAGCCCACGCTGGCTCCCGTAGCCGTCGCTGTTTACCTGGCTGCTTCCTCATAATGTCTTGTAACTTGTTGCCCGACTCCTGTATTTGCTGTAAGCTGGGGTTAGGCTTTGTACGATTCAAGTTAAATGCTTCTGCTAAAATCCATCACTGTTATGGTTATGCATGCTGTGTGCTTTCTATGGAGTCACATCAACAGTGTTTGAGTTAAAGTTTTTTCCAAGATTCTGCTTCCAGCCTGGTATGTTGAAGACTTTCTTTCTCACCATGACACTGTCATCAAAAGTGAATTATCACAAATGTGTGATTCTACTGAGGAGAACTGCCTTCAGCCTCTTAACCCTCATCCCTCTGTATGGCCTGGATTCCCCTTTTTTGCACCAAGGTCCAGGTAGAAAATCGGGCCAAGCTCCCATGCATCATCTCTTCTCCCAAGGACCAGCTTTGTCCATTGCCTGAAAGCAGTTGTTCACATATTTTGTCTCATGTTTTAGTTTTCTGAGTGGGAAGTCAAGTCCCACACTCAAGCTGGAAAATCAGTCTCCCTCTCCTTTCCTCTGCTTCAGGTCGAGGCATCTTTTAAACTTTCTCATCTATTCCTTTGTAGTATCTAATCTGCTAAATTCAGGCAATGCCATTTTCATTTTAGATATCATACTTTTCTTTCCTAGAAGTTCCATTTGGCTCTTTGTAGCTTTCATTTTTTATAATGTATTGTTTTCCTTTAACTCCTTTAGTGCGTTGAACATATTTGTGATAGCTTTTTCAGTCCTTGTATGCTAATTCCATGTTATTTCTGACTATTTCTAGCATTGCTTCTGGTTATGGGTCACACACTACTATATTTGAGCATATCTAGTTATTGGATACTAAATATGGTATTTCTTTTATTTTCTTTTTTTTTTAAAGCTTCACCTATCTTTTTTTTAAAAATACTTTATTCATTTTCAAGGGGAGAGAGAGAGAGAGAGAGGGAGAGAGGGAGGGCACCAGGGCCACCACCTTGTGGGTCTTGCTTATGTGGGTCCTGGGGAATTGAACCCGGGGCCTTAGTGACTGGAAGCAAGTGCCTTAACCGCTGAGCCATCTCTCCAGCCCTAAATATGGTATTTCTGAGCATTTAGATTTTATTATCTTCCATTAAAAAGTGTTGAAGTTTAAGCCAGGTGTGGTGTTGCACGCCTTTAATCCCAGCACTTGGGAGGCAGAGGTAAGAGGATCATCACCTAGAGTTCCAGGCCAGCCTGAGACTACATGTGAATTCCAGGTCAGCCTAGGCTAGAGCAAAACCCTACCTTGAATAGCAAACAAACAAAAATAAAGTGTTGAAGTTTGTTTTGGTATCAAAAACTTGTTACCACCCCAGTCTCTATAAAGTTTATTTCTATGCTCAATTAAGGTTAGTCTAAATACTGTATTCTGTGACTGGTTTAGCCTTAATACCAAGGGGTTTCTGTCAAGTGTGTGTCTACCCTTTGTTCTGGGTGTTTGGCCAGTTCTCTCTACTCCAGCAGACAGGTATGTGTAGACCATGTCTGGCCCTCCCTCCCATACCAGCATTCCTTCAAGGGCATAATTTGACGTTTTAGTGACATGCTCTAAATCTTCTAAATGTTTGTTTGTTTTTTTTAACTATTAAAAGATACTTATTTGAGAGAGAATGAGAATGGGCACACCAGGGCCTCTCTAGCTACTGCAAACTCCAGATGCATGCACCACCTTATGCATCTGGCTTACATGGGTACTGGGGAATCAAACGTGGGTCCTTAGGGTTTTCGGGCAAGCGCCTTAACCGCTGAGCCATCTCTCTAGCCCTGTGAGTTTTTGTTGTTGTTGTTTTGAGATAGGCTCTCACCTTGTAGACCAGGTTGGCCTCAAATTCATAATCCTCCTGTCTCTACCTCCAGTGCTAGCTTCCCCCACCTTCTTTTTTCTTCTTTGAATACTAGGTCTTATTTATCCTCAAACTCAATATGTAGCAAAGGATGACCTTGAACTTCTGATCTTCCTGCTTCTACCTCCAAAGTGCTGGGATGGCAGGTGTGTGCCACCACTCCTTGGTCCATGCTAAGGATCAGGGATTTGTGCGTGCTAGGCAAATTCTCTATCAATTGAGCAACTCTTAAGGAGTGCTGGGATTACAGGTATGTACCACCACACTCAGCTCACAGAGATCTTTTAATGCCATACTACCTTATTTGATATTCAAGATTAAGGTGGTAAGGACTTGGGAGTGTGACCTGGCCTGAGTCCTGGTCTTTGTGATTCTATTACAGTTGTACCCTTTAACAAGTCCAAGAAAATTGGGTGGTCAGTTTTCTATTTTCTCAGGTATTCAGATAGGAACCAGAGATTCATATCTTACATATTTCAAACCAAGAAGCTACTCAAAAGTAGAAACTTTTGAGATCATTTTAATTTTTCTTCCAAAAAAGCTGTTATTGAGTCATTATGTTGTATATCTAAAATCACTTTGTTTTAGAATCAAGGAGAATATGTGTCTCCAATGTGTGCTAGAACCTTGATACATAGTTGATGCTTAGTAAACATTTGTGTGCTGAGTTAAAAATATGCTGATGTTATAAAGCAAAGTGTGATTCTAAGTGTTATCTGCTCTGCTTGCCTCCTCAGGTATTTCTTGCATGGTGTGTGTCGAGAAGGCAGCCAGTGCCTCTTCTCACATGACTTGGCAAACAGCAAGCCGTCTACCGTTTGCAAATACTATCAGAAGGGCTACTGCGCCTATGGCTCACGGTGCAGGCAAGGACTCCGCAGCTGCGGTTATTGGATTTGTTTTTGCTTTGTGATATAGGCGCTCATGTCCCTCGGCTGGCCTCCAACTTGCTAGGTAGCCAAGGGTGGCTTTCAGTATCTTGCCTCCATCTTCCAAGTGGTGGGAATATGGGTGTGTGCCACTGTGCCTGGCTGAGAATGGGTCTTGGTGAGGAGAAGTAAGATTCAAATTAAAACTGTTATTCACAGTCTAAAGAAGAAAATAAGAATGTATATCTTAAAATTTTTCACACACCCTAAACATTTTCTCTGGCACCACCATCTCCTCACCGTGATGTTGCCATACCTAGAATGATAGTGTGCCCTCCTTTAAAAATGTTCCTGTGGCTTCTAGTCTTGTGGTGCAAGAAACCAGGCAGTGAGCGCATGTAGTCTCCCTTTGCAAGCCTTGTCACTTCCAGACTGGAGAACAGCGTCAGAGCCTCCCTGTGCTTTGGTGGACAGCAGAGCTCTAGCTCCTTACCGAGCCTGTGGGCCAGTGGGAGTTGCCTGTCCAGGCAACGCCTCCACCAGTGTGGTCCACTGTGTGGGCATTAGGGACTGTCAGCTCAGCGTATCGGTCCTCTTAGTCCCACAAGACACTTAGGTACAAAATTCCTGCTCCTTCCGATAACCTTTCTATCTGAAAGTATTGGAAAAGATGGGCCATTGTCCATTACTGAGAAGAGCAGAGGTGGCTGGCTGTTAGTGTCTCGCGGTGCAGGCCATGTGCCCTTGACACATCTGTGTGTGTTTTATGCAGATATGATCACACAAGGCCTTCGGCTGCAGCAAGCGGAGCTGTGGGCCCTACACCCCACTCTGTGCCCTCCCCAGGCTTGCACAGTCCTCACCCTTCTCCTGACATTGCCACATCTGTCATGAGAACACACTTGCACGAACCAGGGAAGCGGGAGAAGAAGACGCTGGTGCTCAGAGACCGCAGTGAGTGAAGAGCAAGCAGCCTTTGCTGCCTCTTTGGGGAAAGCTATACTTGGCCTGGGAACTGCTTTCTGGCCTCCACCTGTCAGGAAGCTCCTATTTGACATCCCACTCTGAGCCCAGGGCTGATCTGCTGCAGAGGCAGCTTCCCCCAGTCGGCTGTATCAGAGACCTTTTGTCACCATGTTATTGCTCTGTTCATGGGGTTATCCACTTGATGAGACGCATCAGGCCACTCGTTTCAAAGCTGGCTGCTTTGATGGAGAGCATGTCATTGTCCTGTGAGCCAGTTAGTGACCGTGCTTGGAGGTGTAAGGAGCAGGGTTCATGTTGGCTAAGCCTCACCAGAGGGGGAACAGCTGGTGCTTGGGACTGTGCACCTCAGGATAAGCCTCTTCCACGCTCAGCCAGTTAGCCCAGTGCAGTAGGCTCCCTCTGATGGTCTCCCCAGCATGGGAGGGAAGGGTCGAATGGAATGACTCCCCGTTGGCTTTGGGATTCTAAGACTTGCACTAGACTGGTTCAGTTTAAAGGAACCACTGAATTCTGTTGGCCTCTATGAAATTTCATTTGCTTTGAGACAGCATGGTTTAAGTATTACATGGATCATGTGTTGACATCTTGTGTTGGCATGACTAGAACATACTCTGTTACCTTCCCTGTTTACCATTTATGGTTTTTGTTCTTTTCCTTTTATTTTTCACTCTGGCCTACCTTTAGCTACCTGTTCCTTCAGTTAGAGGTTTGGCTAGTGGCTCCCCTGAAAGATTGGGCCAGCTCTGATTTGTGTGTATGCTATGCATTTTACATTAAGATCTCTCTGGCCTGGCTGAAGACAAGACTCCCCCAAGCATGGTGAATAATCCAAGTGGATGCAGTGACCCCCAGACTAGCCCAGAGATGAAGCCCCACTCCTACCTAGATGCTATCAGGAGTGGCCTGGATGAGCTGGAGGCCAGCAGCTCCTACGGGAGTGAGCAGCAGCTGTGTCCCTATGCTGCTGTTGGGGAGTGCCGGTTTGGGGATGCCTGTGTCTATCTGCATGGAGAGGTGTGTGAAATCTGCAGGCTGCGAGTCCTCCACCCCTTCGACCCAGAGCAAAGGAAAGCTCATGAGAAGGTAACTTTTTTGTTGTGTTTTGTTTATTTTTCGAGGTAGGTTCTCACTTTAGCCCAGGCTGACCTGGACTTCACTATGTAGTCTCAGGGTGGCCTCAAGCTCATGGCGATCCTCCTACCTCAGCCTCCCAAATGCTGGGATTAAAGGTGTGTACCACGCCTAGCTAACTTTGTGTTTCTAATGCCTCTTTTTCTCTTTGTTCTAAATAATGAAAAATTGAAAAAACAGGCTACAGAAATACCAATAATTCTGTCACATGACACATTTCAGACTTCTTGAGGCAAGTTCATGCTAAGGTTTCTAAAATTACCTTCTCTAGCCTGAGACTACATAGTGCACATATCAGCATGAGCTAGAGCTACCTCGAAAAACAAAACAAAAAAGCAAAGTTCAAAGAACAGGTATAACAGGAGCATTGTGTATATGTACGCATGCACGCCTGTGTGCCTGCCTGCCTTTCTTTCTCTCCTTCTCTCTCTCTCTGTCTCATACACACAATAAAAAGCCCAGATGTGCCACTGTGCATCTGGCTTTACATGGATACTGAGGAATAGAACCCAAGTTGTTAGGCTTTGCAGGCAAGCACCTCAACCACTAAGCCAGCCTGAAAGGAGCCTTTTAGATTAGGAATACCCTTGGTGTCTGCATGCTCTACTTCACATGAGGCTTGTGTGCCCAGTCTAAGAGGGTAAAAATGGGTTAGAGAGATGAAGAGAAGCCCAGGGTTACAGGGTTAAGAGACCAGGTTGAGAACTGGTACTTGTGAGGGAGGGACCAAATAGTGGCTGCATGCAGTAGAGAAGGCATCCATCTCTAGGGGAGCTGCTGGTGTGTTTGCCAGCACACAGTGTGGCCACCATGCAGCCATGAGTCAGGAGGCTGTGGAACATTGGGTCTGGATGTCCTACCTGAGCACAGAGTCTGCGGGTGCAGAGATCTTTGTGCTGGGCTCTGAGAGCCAAGTATGGCCTGAGTGTCTATGATCTTTGCAGTTAGTCAAGGGCCAGCACAGAGGAAGTCATCGTGCTTAGTGACCTCTTCTCCGGAAGAGCTGTGCTGCTGGCCTCAGCTCAGGGTCATTCAGTATTGTCAGTGCTGCACAGGGTATGGTTGGTATTCAGAAGAGCCAGATGACCTGGTTCTGTGTTCATGAACTCTGTGACCTCACTGCAGTCCTCAACCGTTCTAGGTCTCCTAAAGGTGACCACAGCCCACTCGAGAGTACAGGGTGGCTTGACGTCTGCCTGTGGTCAGAGAGCTGTGTGTCCTGATACGGCTGGGGGCGCCGCCTTCAGTAGCCACCGCGGTGGTGGGCTGCAGTGATCCCCTTGGCGCGCTTTCCTCAGTGTCCCAGAAATAAGGCTTCTCTCCCTTTCTACTGCAGATGTGCATGTCGACATTTGAACTGGAGATGGAGAAGGCCTTTGCCTTCCAGGCAAGTCAGGACAAAGTGTGCAGCATCTGCATGGAAGTAATCCTTGAGAAGGCCTCTGCCTCTGAGAGGAGGTTTGGGATTCTCTCCAACTGCAACCATACCTACTGCCTGTCCTGCATTCGCCAGTGGAGGTGTGCCAAGCAGTTTGAAAACCCCATCATCAAGTGAGTGTGGCTAGAGTTTCACTCTCAGAGCCGGGACAGTGCTGGATTTAGGCCCTTCAGTCTACTTTGAAGCCTTCCCTTGCCCTGCAGAGAGATTTTAATGTAGAGTAAGTGAGGAGTCTGGGACCCAAGCCATGTGAATTTGGGCAAGTCACTTACCCTTTCTGAGCCCAAGTGACTTATCTTAGCTGATAGCTCCTCCTAAGCTCTCAGGGTGCTGGGGGACTCAGCAGAGATGACAAGTGTGGAGGTGCCAGTTGTTACTGGCTCAGTTCCATCTTGCAGAGCCCGAGTGTGGACAGTACTGATAGTCCTTGATGTCTGCCCTTAAACCAGTTCCCTAGGAACCTTTTGGCATTTCATTTTTTTACCTTAAAAGGAGTTCCAGGAGCTGGAGAGATGGCTCCATAGTTAAAGGTGCTTCATGTAAAGCTTGACTGCCTGGATTCCATTCCCCAGCACCCTCATGAAACAGATGCACAAAGTGACACATGCATCTGGAGTCTGTTTATAGTGACAGGAAACCCTGGTGTGTCCATACTCACTCTGTTTGCCTCTGTCTCTCTCTCAAGTAAGTAAACAAATCAAAATAAAGGAGTTATAGGCCAGGCATGGTGGCTTATGCCTATAACCCCAGTCCTCTAGAAAAGGAAGACTGTCACAGCTACATGGTGGGTTCTGTACCAGCCAGGGCTGCATAGCGAGGTCTTAGTCTCAAAAAGTAAAAATAATTGGGCTGGAGAGATTGCTCAGCGGTTAAGGCTCTTGCCTGCAAAGCCCAATAACCTGAGTTTGATTCCTCAGTACCCACATAAAGCCAGCTGCACAGAGTGGTGCATGTGTCTGGAGTTTCGTTTGCAGTGGTTGGAGGCCCTGGTGTGCCCATTCTCTGTCTCTGCCTGCAAATAAATGAATGATTTTTTTTAAAGTGATAATAAAACAACTAAAAATGTTTTTTTAAAAGGTTGTCTGAGGATCACATGTAATATGCATGTGAACATTTCCCATGCTGAATGTTGAATGTGTCTCGTGTGGACAGCACAGAACACAGGATTCTTACTTGCTGCAGGACATGTTGAACAGGCACTGATTAGAGCGCTTCATATCCATTAGCTCCCACCCTCATCTTGTAGAGAAGGAAACTGAGGGATGGCCGGATCAGGTAACTAGCCTGACGTCATCGGCTATCAAGCAATAGCTTTAAAAAAAATTACTTGAGAGAGAGAGAATGAGCACGCTAGGGCCTCCAGCTACTGCTAACAAATTCCAGATGCATGTGCCACTCTGCATGGACACTGGGGAATCAAACCCAGGTCGTTAGGCTTTTTAGGCAAGCACTTTAACCACTGAGACATCCCCTCAGCCCTCAAACAACAGCTTTATTGAGAAAAGTATAATTTGGTGGTGTCATTTTTCAAAGTTGTACAGCCATCAGTCTAATTTTAGAACATTTCAGCATTCCCAAAAGACAACTATGAAGGGTTAAATAGTCACTGTGCAAACTTGGTGAAAACAAAACAATTCCTGTGGACCAGACCAGACCAGACCCTGGAACATCCCTGGACTATATGAGATATCTGGGGCTGGAGAGATGGCTCAGCTGTTAAGGTGCTTGCCTGCAAAGTCTAAGGACCAGAATTCAATTTCCCAGTACTCTTGTAAAGCCATATGCACAAGGTGTTGCATGCATCTGGAGTTCAAGTACAGTGTCTGGAGGACACCTATTCTCTGTCTCCCCCCCTGCAAATAATTTCTAAGAGATCTCTGTTGCAGAGACCCCAGCCCTTACAGGCTCATTACCATTATCCCCTCTTCCATCAGCCCTCTCAGCAGGTGGCTTGTGAAACAAATCTCATGCCATTTCTTCACAGATAAACTGCAGGCAGAGAAAACCAGAAGTGCCTGCTCACCCCTCCCCCACACCCCATGCTTACTGCACATGCAAGAATGATGGTCCTTCTCTGCCTTTGGAATAAATTGGTGAGGTTGAAGTCTCTCTTATTTCTCACATTGCTGTAGCCAATCCCAACAACCTCCACTAGCAGTCACTACCATTCCTGTTGCTTCCAGTCAGACAGCCACCAACAGTTTCTCTAAAATTATGTAAGAGTCATGCAATCTGTGGCCTTTTGCCAGTGTTTTCTACCCCGTAGCAAAGGTTTTTCAAGACCATCCCTGCTGTAGCATGTGTCAACCTTTATTCCTTTCATGAGTGAGCAGAGCAGTTCACGTGCTCATCAGCCAATGAGCATTTGGGTTATTTCTGCCTGAACCCTAAACCACAGTGGCACAGAGCATTCACACTGCAAAAGATGGCATTGGGCATAGCAAAGACATAGTGAACCAACACAAGATTTAAAACAAACAGGGCAACATCACACTCTTAACTCCACGTCTGATAACTGACCACTTCCAGTTCCACCCCTCACAGTCATCCAATGGTGGCAGCTCTCCTTGGCAGCCATCCCCTAATTCTGGCACCTCCATTGGGTCCCCCATGGCTCCATCAGGCCCTGGTAATCCAACACACCTACTTACACTGCCCTTGGCCAAAACCCATGTTGCAAATCCACTGGCCCTCTCCCTTGCATTTGTTAGACTCCATAGTACCAGGTGACTACCAGCTTGTTCATCCAGGGGGGCAAAGCACTCAGGCCCACTTCAAAGAGTCCGCATTCTTCCTGCCATCCCAATGCAGATCAGCTGGCCCGATCTCAATGGTTATCATCTCTGAAACAATTACAGCTGAACGGGCAGTGCTTTCGGCCCAGAGGTTTCCTTTCTGTGCATCTCCACGTGCTCACAGCAGCTTTGGGTGGTGGTTCTGTGGCTACTCATGGGCGATAGGTCTGAGTGTGGCTGTTCATTTCTCTTGGGCATGTCCCCTGGCTCATAGGGTTAGCTCTTCATCTCACTGAAGTAGCAACACATCTTTTTCCCACAGTGGTGAGACCATTTCCTGTTCCTACTAGCACACTGTAAAGGTTCCAGTCTTTTTGTTGTTCTTTTTCTGGCATGTGTGTATATGGGAATGCATGTGGAGACCAGAGGACATCAAGATGTCTTTCTCAATTACTCTCCACTTATTTTTATTGTGTCTGCACATGTGTGTGTAAGGGGACGTGTGGGGCTGAAGAGAGACTCAGTGGTTAAAGTGCTTGCCTGTAAGGGAACGTTTATAACTGTGTGGGGGGGGGGGTCTAAGGACAGCATCCTTCCTCTCCTACTCTGCTTCAGATGGGTCTCCCTTGACCCCCTTTGTCCCCCCCCCCCCCCATATACACTGTTTGAGCCAGTCTAACTGGCCATAGGTTTCCAGGTTTTCCTGGCTGTCTTCTGTTGACATAGGCATATTGGAATTACAGATGCATGTGCCACTGCATCTGGACTTACATGGTTGCAGGGGAGTCAAACTCAAGCTGGCAAAAAAATGCGTGTGACAAAGAGCTAGCTGGGCCATTTCCCTGGCCCTTCCACCTGTTCTCACCGAAACTGGAATTCACTGATTTGGCCAGACTAGCTGGCCTCAGGGGATCCACCTGTCTCCACCTCTCCACTGCTGGGATTCCACGCATGTACCTACCATTGCCAGCTTCTACCTGGAATCTGGGGAGCTGAACTTACTTTCATGGCAAGCACTTTGCTTACTGAGCCCTCCCTAGCCCATATTCCAATTTCTTGACATTTCCCCCCAATACCTTTTATTTCTGATTCAGACCATCCTAGTGAGTAAAGTGATCTTACTGTGGTCTTAATTTGCATTCCCTGATAATGGTGATGAGCTTACTTTGTGCTCTCATTGGCTATGTGGGATTAAATACTAGAATCCTGTGCTCAATTTTAAGTTAGGCTATGTTTTATTGTTGAGACAAACTTTTTTTTCTCCCTAGGTAGGGTCTCCCTCTAGCCCAGGCTGACGTAGAACTCACTCTGTAGTCCCAAGATGGCCTCAAACTCAATCCTACTTCTGCCTCCCAAGTGTTTGGGATTAAAGGCATGTGCCATCATGCCCGCCTGATACTCTCATTAAATGATGGTTTCATCTCTGAGGATTTCAGGTGAAAAGAATGCTGGGCCTGTGTCTGGCCACTGAACTTTGGGGTGGAGTCTGAGTAAGATTCATGATGCATCTTCTCCTTTATTAACCTGATTCTTATTCCAGGTCTTGTCCAGAGTGCCGTGTAATATCAGAGTTTGTAATTCCAAGCGTATATTGGGTAGAAGATCAGAATAAGAAGAATGAGTTGATTGAAGCTTTCAAACAGGGTATGGGGTAAGTGTCTTGAGTTCCTCCAGGATCCTGGTGCATGCTTGGGTGTGGTTTAGCCTCTGTCCTCATCCTCAGGCCTCCAAAGAAAATAGACCTGAGGCCCCTCAGAGTCTCTTGCTTTCTGTCAGACACTGACTACAGAGGTAAGCAAGATGAAGCAGATGAGTTTCTAAGCTGAGAAAAAGACACAAGGGTTTCTAGGTGCTGAGGTTAACTTGGCATCTGTGATTTTCTCTCCTTTAACAACTACCTGCTAAGGATCTGCCATTTACAGGCCTTACAAGGGAGACAGCACAAAGAATGCTAACAGATCTCAGTCTCACCTTCTAGTGGAGGGAAGGAAGAATAAATACAGCAGTGAGGCACTAAATGGTGGTCAGAGCTGAGGAGAGACCCAAGGTGGGCTGAGGGACAGGGAGGAAGAGAGTGTTTCAGTTCAGACCTTAGAGTGCCTCAGAAAGGGCCAAGAAAGCAGGGCGTGGTTGAGCACGCTTTGAATGCCAGTACTCAGGAGGCAGGAGTAGGATTAGTGTAAGTTCCAGGTCAACCTGAAATAAAGGCAGGAGGCTTTGATGTGGGAGGAACATTCCAAATGGAGGAGATGGTCATTGCCAAGACCTGAAGGGAGGAGCATGTTTGACTTGTTTGGAGAACATTAAGAAACTGGATGAGAGGGAAGACTCGGAGGGCTTTGTAGGTCTGAGTGAGATGGGAAGCCATCACAGGGTTTGATATGAGAGAGCCACTCTGGCTGATCTGTGAGAATGTGCCAAAAATGCAAAGGTGGGGTTAAGTGAACAGGTCCAGTCCAGTCATCCCCGAGGGACGGGGTAAGAGCGGAGGTGGTGCAATGAGGCTGGGTCCCAGATATGCCTAAGTGTTGCTGATGCCATCAAGGATGGTGTGATCACTATACAGTATGGAAGAGAAGAAGGCTGACTCATGCTCTGTACTTCTTTTCTTTGCCTTTCTGGTGGTGGTATTGTTGAGGTAGGGTCTCACTCTAGCCCAGGCTGACCTGAAATTCGCTATGTAGTTTCAGGGTGGTGATCCTCCTACCTCTGCCTCCTGAGTGCAGGACTAAATAAAGGTGTGTGCTACCACACCCAGCTTTAATGTGCCATTTTTATAAAATGTCTGGGCCACACAAAGGAAACAAAGGAAAGGGTCAGTGTGACTGACCAGTAACCAACAGCCTCGGGAAGAAGGTACATGATGTGCCACTCATCAGCAAGTCTGTATAGGTACAGATTTGCACCAAACAGCAACATGCAACCAGTCACTCACCTTCTGTCTACACTTCCTGAGTTCTGGGATTACAGACATGCACAGAAACCCTGGCAGCTTAAAAAAAAAATTACAAGCAGAGAGACAGACAGAATGGGCACACCAGGGCCTCCAGCCACTGCAAACGAACTCTAGATGCAAGTGCCACTCTGCACCTGGCTTGGGGAATCGAATCTGGGTCCTTAGGCTTTGCAGGCAATTGCCTTAACCACTGAGAATCTCTCCAGCCTCCTGGCAATTTTAAAAATATTTTTATCTATTTATTTTCAGACAAGAGACCAGAGACACCCAACAAGCACAAACTGCCAGGCTCAAACTTGCTCTGAACACAGCTAGTAGGGCTGGACTCCGAAGACCCACTCCCAGGAGACCCCAGTTAAAAGTCTTAATCAAAAACACCTAAGTCAGGTCAGGCATGGTGGTGCACGCTTTTAATCCCAGCACTTGTGAGGCAGAGGTAGGAGGATTGCTGAGTTCCAGGCCAGTCTGAGCTAATGAAACCTTACCTCAAAAGCAACAACAAAAGTTCCTTTATGGTATGTTACTAAGTCTGAATATTTTTTCCTCGTTTTGCCATTTTTCCTTGCATCACATGATAGTGTCCACAAGAGAAGGAAGACATGGCAAGGCAGAGCCAGTGGGGCTGTAGAAACTGCCTCTGAAGGGTTGTCTGGGGTTGCCTCACGAGGGTGTGCTTCCCTTTGGTGACTCTTTTCATGAATTTCTCAAACATTGAGGTAGGGTCTCACTCTAGCCCAGGCTGACCTGAAATTCGCTATGTAGTTTCAGGGTGGTGATCCTCCTACCTCTGCCTCTGTGGGCCAGGCACCTTCAAGCCAAATACAACTAGGGGGTGTCGAGGCAACAGAGAATTTCATGGCAAAATGGGAAAGGGCAGCTATGACAGGTTTTCTGATGGCTGATTTCTCTATTAGTGAGTAGCACAGGCAGAACAGAGAAAGCACTTAGGCCTGGGGGGGGGGTAATGTTAAGGAGGCCATATGGATACCCTGAGCTCCACTGTGGCCCTGTGGGGGTTGGAAACTGGTGGGGTGGAAGAAGAGGTTTAGGAGAAATGGCAGGCAGGTAGCAAGGGGGGCACCCCATGGGTGGGAGAGTGGGAACTGGAGGGGCCAGGTGGGCTTGGGGGCATTTTGTGAAAGTAGCTCAGTTGGATGTAAGAGCTGAGAACTGAGTGCTGCTTTGGTGAGCAGATAAAGTGAAGGAGAAAAAGAGCAGTTGTATGTTCTGAGACAGGGTTTTGTAGTCCTGGCTGGCCTCAAACTCATGGTGATCTTCCTGCCTCTGGTTTGTACCACCACACCCACGAGAAGGAAGCTTTGAAGCTGGCGAGCTTACCAAAGCTGGAACTCTGGGAGACCCTAGTGCTCTCTGTTCTGTCTTCAGAGCACTCACGTACTTGAGAAGAGCCCAGAACATATGGAGATGTAAGAACCCCTGCTCTAGAAGCTACCACGTGTAGCTAGCTTTAGGTAGCTGCTGAGATCTGCTTTCTTGGGGTCACTGTCCTTTGGTCCCCTTGACAGAACTTTTGGGTTGATGGCTCTGGAGTCATAGGCAGGGCTGGAGGGTAGGGTAGGAGAGCTCTGCTGTTCCCACATTTTCCCTTCAGCATCTCAAGGTGTTTTTTCTTCTGCTTCTCAGAAAAAAAGCTTGTAAATACTTTGAACAAGGCAAGGGGACCTGTCCCTTTGGAAGCAAATGCCTTTACCGTCACGCTTACCCTGATGGGCGGCTGGCAGAGCCAGAGAGACCTCGGAAGCAGCTCAGCTCTGAAGGCACCGTGAGGGTAAGGCCAGGCCGACTCTGGCTGGGGGTACTTGGGTAAGGGCCTCTCTGGGTATTGTCCCTCATCCTCCTAGTAGCTTCGGCTGCAGAGCAGACAGGTCAGCAAGAACCCCCCGGCTGTCAAGGCCTTCACTGCTGACCCAGACACGTCTGGCTCTCTTTGCAGTTCTTTAATTCAGTGAGGCTTTGGGATTTCATCGAAAACAGAGAAACCCAACAGGTCCCCAGCACTGAAGATGTGGACGTGACCGAGCTTGGGGATCTCTTCATGCACCTTTCTGGCGTGGAGTCATCAGAACCCTAGAATGAGTGGTGGTGCCTGCAGTTGGGCTCTCCAGCCCCAGTTCTGCCAGGCCAGAGTGGATGAGCATCTGTCACTGGCCCGCAGTGGCGTGGTACTTTGGGTGTGAGGGGATGGCACTTGTCTCTGTCTCTTCCACTCTGTTACAGCCACAGCAAGAGTGCAGGGTATAAACCTGCTAAGTACATTGAATCACTGCTTTCATAGTTAGCTCCTAGCTGTACCTTCAGCCCCACATGGGGGGACCAACCATGTGGTCCAGCTGTTTTGATTGATTTTAAAAGAAACCCAGCTTCTGTGTTTTGTGACCTTTTCCCCCTCAGCAACAGTAAACTTGCAGTTGCTCACAAAGCAGCAGTAGACCTATTCTTCTTACTTGAGTCTCGAATCCTATAGGATTCCTCTGTAGTAAGTGTTCCTGATGTGGTGGTGTCGACCTTGGTGCGTGCAGCAGCATAGACTCCCTAGGGCTCATCACTGAGAATGGTCAGGTTCCTCCATGCAGCAGTTAATGGGCAGGTCTTTGTTCAGCTTGGGAGGTTCTTGTAGCAGGAAGTACCGAGTTGCCAAGTGGTTCACTTACAGGCCTCCAACCAGGGACCTCCAAAGAAGCCCAGTTCCCACCTCTCCTGTGGGCTTTGTATTTCCAAGAGCTCAGGAGCACTTGTGGGTCATATGCACGCCATCCATTCTAACCTGTAAAGTCTGCTTTGCTCTGCTACTTTGTAAAAAGTTCACTGGACCTGGCACAGCAGCTGGTTCTACCTGAGGGGAACTAAAGTGTGAATGTCCTCTAAACCTGAATTTATTTTTGTAAAAAGCTGTAGATTACCAAATATTTTGTAAAATGTAATACTTGCCAGTGTGGATAATTTTATGTAACTCCCTTCAGTTAGGACACACAGGTGCAAACTACAAGTAATCCCATGCCCACAGCCCCTTCCATTCTCCAGAAGGAAGTGAACAAGTATAGAATGCATGCTGTGGTCCTGGCATTACTTTCAAAGGAGTCAATAGCCATTGAACCTAAATTTAATTTATTTTATTAAAATAACATAATTGAGGAACCATCAGATAACTGTATCTTGTCAGGCGCAATAAAAACAAAATTAAAACCCAAAATCATTAAGAAAACCTGTATTCCTGGCTTTCTTACAGACACAATGATGTGACTAACGACAGGGCTGGCCCTGTGGCCCGCCCCATAGGGGCAGCTCCTGGAAGACAAATTCAGCATGATTGGGGGAGGAGGGGGCTACTCCTGGAGGGTGAAGCACCTCACTTGGAAAACCGTCCCACCCTGGACGCTCCAGAGGTGGGGTCCCCAAAGTCAAGTTCCGTAGTACCAAAGCAGGCTCCCCAGGTGACCGGCATCTCGGCAGTCCTGGGCTGCTTGGTGCATAGTGTGCAAAACTGGCGCTGCACCACCATTTCTGAGGAGCAGTCCCTCCTGCGATCCGTGTCCCTGTGCCCGGGCTGGACTGGCAGCTGCCTTTACTTCCCTCCAAGGCCTTTTTCTTGCCCTCAAAATACTCGGCTGGGCCCAGCTTTTATGCATCTGGAGCAGGCTAGGCTCTGGACCAGGCCAGGCTCGCGTGAGTAGATGGCTTCTTTCTCCAGGACCAGGAGGGACAGAAAAGAAGGCAACATGAAGTTAAGGCCCCGTGAGTAGTCCAGAAGGTCCTTAGCAGCAGCTTCTCTGAAAACATGCATTCTAACCCCAAAGGGAACAGAAAAGTGGTGCCTGCTGATTCCTTCCTCTGCCAGTGGCCTGAGCACAGGCACCCCCTCAGAAGACCGGCAGCCTGGGGGATGTGGTCAGTGTGCAAGCATTGATGTCTTCAGTGTGGGCTGCTCGGTGCAGGGATGGCTCAGAGGCGCTGCGGTTGATTTTCGGCAGAGAGTGTTGGAGCAGCTCAATGGAAGACAGGATCTGAAACAAGCCCCATGTTAACTTGTTGCTGGGGCTTGGTGTCTCCTCAGCCACAGCTTTCCATCGGGGTCCAAGCACAGGCTATCGTCTGCCCTCCCAAGTCTAGAACTAGCCAGCCTCATTCCCATCCTTAGCAATTCCTCACGTAATTCATTCAGTCTTACCTGGGGAAAGAGCGGCCTCTCTTCTTTCACTTTCTTCACACAATCAGCCACCAACCTCTTCATTGCTTTAGGGCAGTTCTTGTACAGCCTGCTGAGGTCTGGGGAGGCATACCCTCGGCCTACCATGAAGATGATCTAGGAAGAGAACAGCCGAGCCGTGAACAGTGAAAAGTAAAGGTTAGCCCCCTGTTGCTTAAATCGCCCCAAGCAAGTACCTGATCACGGTTGTTGATGTGGGAGTAGGGAAGCTCCCCCGTCATCAGCTCATAGAGCACGATGCCATAGGAGTAGACATCCGACTGGAAGCTGAATGGGTTATTATCTTGCATTCGGATCACCTCGGGGGCCTACAGAGACAAAGTGACAGACCCCACAAACATCCAGGGACCAGGCTGTTCCACTAGTTAGGAGAGTCCAGTCCTTAGTCCTAGGTAGCTTTTTCCCAAAGAACTCAACCCACGGGTCTGGCCTAAGGCAGCTCCAGGGTCCTGGTCTCTGTCCTCTCAGTAGCTTCTTCCAAGAGACCCTTGTAACCAGGCTAACACTAAAGGTCATAAGGACTCAAATGTACAGAATGCTCTGGGGATGCTTATACGCTTCTCAAGAAGACACGGGAACCCCAAGTTTCTTACCATCCACAGTACAGAGCCAGTGGGCTGCTCAACCTGCTGAGAACCACTCCAACGGGACTTCACTGTTGCCAAACCAAAATCTCCAATTTTCACTGTCAGGCCTTCATGGAGAAATATATCTCAATGCTTGTTAAGAAATATGGTTTCAAAGGGATGGTCCAGTACATTTTGAAAGACTCCCAAAAGTGAGTTTTTTTAACAGTGGTCTATGACTTTCTCCAGCCCACCCTTCCCTGTGCTTAATTATCTAGTTTCTCAGGTTCTTAAAAGTTCTGAGGGGACTAGAAAGATGGCTCAGCAGTTAAGGCACTTGCCTATAAAGCCTAAGGACTCGAGTTCAATTCCCCCAGTACCCACATAAAGCCAGATGTCCAGAGTTCATTTGCAGTGGCTGGAGGCCCTGGCATGCCATTCTCTAGTTCTCTCTGATTGCAAATTAAAAAATAAAAATAAAAAAGGTTCTGAAATTACCCTTGTTCCAGGAGGTAGGGATTGCTTTGTGTGGCCAGATATTTGGTCCCAGACAAACACAAGCTACAGCTCCCTACCTGTGTTCTGATTAGCTGCTGTATATGTGCTCAACAGAAAATCCCTTACTGCGAATGCTGTCATGAGAAATTTCTCACGAAGACAGGTCTGCTTGGTAAACCGGGCAGTTTCAGTCTGACTTTTGTGACCTGTAGCTCCCCAGGAATTCACACCTCTACTCTATGCTGGCCAGAGCCCCACCGTGGTGAGGGTACTCCAGGCATCAGACAAGTACTAAACTAGGTCACGTGCTGGGCTGTAATGCCACGAAAAATGCTTTACTCAGTCTACAAAATCAGTCGGCCTTAAAAGGGGGAGAGAACTGTCTGTATATATTCAGTGATGATATTTAATAATTTTAGAGATATCTCAAAAGAAATCTGAATCATTTGGGTTGGAGTTGCTTTCTCACCTATACAGACTCACAATGTCCACAAGCTAGAAGTGAACATAGAAGTTCAATCCCCCCAATTAAATTTGAGCAGATTGTATAAATTCAAGCTTATTGGAACTCTTTCCAGATCACCGTTGGTGAGAAAAACACTTGAACTTTGTGCACGCCAGTTACCACAGTGCAGATGAGAGTCCTTAGGGGCCTTGGGTTTGGCTTCTCAAAGAACCATCTCCCTTGCCCTTGCCTCTTCTGAAAAGCTGTCCCCTGGCACGAAGAAGCACCTGTGATGGAAAGGGCACTCTTCTTGGCTCCCTACACTGAGAACTTAAGCACCAAAGGATACTGTTGGATTTCATGTCCCTGTGGATGATATTCTTTGCATGCAAATAGCTGGGAAGGGAAAAACACATCGATTACCAGCAGTTCCAGACTACAGCTAAGAAGTAAAGTGACCCAAGAGCTTGTCTTTGGTAAGGCATTACCAACAGGAACTGGCCCTGTTCCCTAGCTGGATCAACGTCACCCGGAGAGAAGCAACAGCACAAATGGGCTGGCACTTCAAATATAATTTCACTCAAAAATACTCTGACAACCCTAGTGCCCGCTAGCTAATTCATGCATAATGTGATGTGTCCACAGAAAGGAGGTGCTGGTACGTGCTGCTCTTGAGATTCGTGTACACATGAAGCCAAGTCAAAGAAGCTGGGCACTAAAGACTATAGCTTACTTTTTTTTTTCAGTATTTTACCCATTCATTTCCAAGCAGAGAGATACCGAGAGAACACACCACGTGGGTCCTGGGGAACTGAACCCGGGGCCTTAGGCACTGGAGGCAAGTGCCCCCACCGCTGAGCCATCTCTCCAGCCCTAGAGTTTACATTTTAAGTTACCCTTTGTGTGTATGAAATAGACGCGACCAGAGATGGGAAGGAGCTGGGGGTGACTGACTGCTAG